>JAZKJV010001747.1:0-136026 GCA_037367405.1 Ottelia alismoides | reverse complement strand
GACCGCGAAGGCAATACCGGTGAAGGTCTGAACGTTGGTTACGAATCCAACTATCAGAAATACATCGAAGGCGCTTCGCTGATGACGGCCATTTGGACGTTTGAAAACGTCAAGCCGAGCACGTTTGGCCAGGACGGCATCAACCTGGAATACACTCTGAAAGCCTTCCGTACCTACAAAGGCGACATCGTCACGGGCGTTCAAGGTACGATCACCTTGCGACATCCGAACGGCAAAGTGCAAAGCAACCCGATGCGCTTTATCGTCAAGGAATTTGCTGTCGACCAGATGACCATTCCACGCAAGATCGATGGCTTCCGCGATCGCGTGCCAGCGCAGTTGGATATCTACGAAGACCTGGTTCAAGATGGCAAGATGGAAGTAGTGGTACGCTGCGAAGACCGCAGTCAGTACTTGGGTATGTCTCAAGCGGACCTGTATGTGCGACAGGCCGACCGATCCTTCGTCTGGAACATGTTCAAGGCTTATGTGGGCATTTGGTTGCAGATGCTGATCATCGTATGCTTTGGCGTGATGTTCAGTACGTTCCTTAGCGGTCCAGTGGCGATGATTGCGACGCTGACTTGCCTGGTCTTTGGTTTCTTCGGTGGTGTCGCCTCGGAAGTGGCCACTGGGAAAATGCCAGGTGGCGGTCCTATCGAATCGCTGGTGCGCATGCCGCTGCAAGCTGGATCGATGACGGAACTGGACTTGGGCAACGATACGTTAGAGAATGTAATCAAGACCATTGACTACGGCATCATGTCGCCGCTCAGCGTCATTGGACGCGTGTTCCCTGACTTCGGTGGTCTGAACACTTCGGCGTTCGTGGCCTATGGCATCGACATTTTTAGTTCGCTACTGTTCCGACATATTACGCTGGCTGCTTGTTACTTCGTGGCAACAGCGCTCATTGGATACTTCTTCCTGAAGACTCGGGAGTTGGCTGCATGAACTCGCAGATACTCGGTCGTCGACTCTTATACATTGCGGCAATGGTGTTGCTGCTGTTTCCCATCTACATGCTGGGCCATCCATCGGTACGCAATTCTGCGGGTACCGAGCTGACGCCTGGCGGTGCGCTGGCTTCGATTCGTTCGCAGTACGAACTGGGCCAGGCCGACTTGGGCGCCATCGATCCAGCCAGTGAGTCGATGCGATTGGCTACGCTGGGTATGCGCGGTGTGGCGGTGAGTATCCTGTGGCAGCGGGCTGAGTACTACAAGCGCGAGCAGTTTTGGGATAACTATTCCGCTACGCTGAACCAGATCACGCGTCTGGAACCGCACTTCGTTAAAGTATGGGACTTCCTGTCGTGGAACTTGTCCTACAACATTTCAGTTGAGTTCGACGACTATCGTCAGCGTTATGCTTGGGTAAAGAAGGGTATCGATTATCTATTGGTCGGTACGAAGTACAACCGCAAGAAGACCGACTTGCCTTATGAATTGGGCTGGAAGTTTGGCAACAAGTTCGGTGTGTCGGATGAGAAGGTGCAGTTCCGCGATCTGTATCGCAAGGACGACGACTGGCATGATGAACTGCGCGACAAAGATATGGATGTGCGCCAGCCGGATGGCGTTGGTCCCGATCAACGTCCCGACAGTTGGTTGACCGGGCGTTTGTACTACGAGCGCTGTTACAACATGGTCAACGGCGGTTCGATACCTCACAAGAGTCCCACGAACTTCTATCGCATGGGACCCATGTGGTTGATCAACTACGCTGCCATGATTGCTACCGAAGGTCACCTGGGTGACTCATCGAAGTTTGCCTGGATCAAAGCGGCCGATGGTTGGGTTTGGTTTGGCAATATCATCATTCGTTCAACTTGGGGTGAAGATCTCAAGATGAACGACATTGAAGTGGCCAACCAGCAAGTGGCTGAAGCGAAGGCCGCCTTCAACGAGTATTGCAAAGAGAAAGCCGATGAACTGCGCGGCGAGCGCATGAACAATTTGACCGATGAAGAGAAAGCAGCTCTGGCAGTACCTGACCTGCAGCGAGCGCCGGCGGAAGTTATGCTAGCCATGTCGGCTGATCAGAAACTGCAAGTGCCGGTGCGCGAAGTCGCTGCGGCTGTGCCAGCCGAAAAGCAGTACAAGGCCAACGAGCTAGCCATCAAGGTCGAGAAGGCCGAAGAGTTCGTGCGGCACATTGAGATCTATCGCAACCAAGTTAACTTCCCGTACTGGGACATGCGCACCAAAGCCGAGCAGACTCAGCCAGCATTAAATGCCCGCGCGGATCTCTATGCTGCTAATCAAGCTCTGCAGAAAGGTGAATTGGACGCGGCCATCGCCAAGTACCAAAGTGCTTTCAAGAGTTGGAACGATCTCTTCAATCGCTTTCCATCGATGATGACCGACGAATCGGCTGAAGAAGTGCAAAAAGCGATCAAACGCTATCGTCAGATTAGCGACGAAGCGCTGGGTGATGATTTTGTGCTAAACGATTTCCTAAAGTTCCGCGAAGAGCATGAAAGCAGTACGCCTGATCCGCGTCTGCAACAGATTCTGGCCGATTGGAACAAAATCGACCGCGGAGCCTTCTTCAAGCGGTCGGCAGAGATTCGAGCTGCAGCGGAAGCAGCGGCTGCGGCAGCCGAAGGCGATGCTGCTAACCCAACGCCTGACCCCAATGCCGCACCATCGAAGCCCGAACCAGCTAAGCCTGAAGCAGCTAAGCCTGAAGCAGCGGCTACAGAGATCAAGGCTGCGAAGCCTGATGCGGGCGCGGCACCGGCACCTGAGAAGTCTGAAAAATCTGAGACGCCTGATAAATCTCAGCAGCCCGCCGCCAACGAACCGCCACCCGTCGTCGCTCCACCCGAGCCCGATTTGAACTGATCGATGTTTTTGTCATCTAATTTTTAGTCGGATCCTCTGACAAAAAATTAGATGACAAAAGATGGGGGGAGTTTGAGGGGTTGATTCATTTTGGGATGCGCGGATGAGTTGCCGCATGAGGTACAGTTTATCTCTCTTGTCATAGTGTCAAACTGGGCACTTCTTACGGACCAGCAATTGGTGGCTTAAGCGGTCTAATGCGAGCGACCGATTCAACCGGCAGGCCGACACATTCCGCAGTGTGATCGGCTGGACATGAGCTGCTTGAACCCGCACGAGCAGCCAAGCAATTGGACCCCGCTGGTTTCGCCTGGAAGGGCGTCGATGTTTCATAAAAATATTCGATTGCGTTCGGCGTCGACTGTTCTGGCTACGTTAATGGCCGGTACCAGTATCAGTTCGCTGCCGACTTGTTTGTTGGCCGAATCGCCGGCGGCTTCACGCATGACCGACACGGTGCGCGCAATACGCGCGGCCGAAGCAGCGGTTGTTAATATCGAAGGCAACAAGCCCAGTGGCAAAGGTGCCGGCGAGGCTCAGCAAGTCAATGGCATGGGCTCGGGAGTCATCATCGATTCTCGAGGTTACATCTTGACCAATCAACACGTGGTTCAAGACGTCAATCGCATTGAAGTGACCTTGCACGACGGCAGCAAGTTTATCGGTACACCCATCGCGCACGATCCGAGCACTGACCTGGCTCTCATCAAGATCGAATCTCCGCGGCCAGTACCTGTGATCAACTTCGGCACCTCATCGGATCTGATGCGCGGCGAGAAAGTTGTGGCCATTGGCAATCCCTTTGGTTACCAACATACGGTAACCGAAGGCATTATCAGCGCGCTGCATCGCGACATCCCGGTCAATGGTGTGCAGCAGTATGAGGACTTGATTCAGACCGATGCCAGTATCAATCCTGGTAACTCCGGCGGTCCACTGGTAAACATCGACGGTGACATGATCGGCTTGAATGCCGCCGTGCGCGTTGGTGCTCAGGGTATTGGCTTCGCCATTCCCGTCGATAAAGCGCTCGAAGTCGCAGCGGTGCTCATTCATCGTACGCATGGTATCGACGTGCCGTTTGAAGTGCGCACTAGTAGCCGCGAAGGTCGTACTGAACTCAAAGTAACTAAGGCCGCAGGCAGTCGAAGCGACTCGGTATGTAGTGGCGACTTGATCAAAAAGGTTGGAGGCCAGCGGGTTGCCAATCGACTGCAATATGAGTTGGCTCTGCTCGATCAACGTCCAGGTGCGGCGATCGAAATCGAATATGAACATGCCGGACAATCGAAAACCGAGCGCATTGAAGGTGCCAGCCGCATTGCGTCGAGTGTGAGCCTGGTTTCAGCGCGCAATCAAGAGCAAAGCAACTATGCATGGAATGTTCTGGGTGTCAGGTTAAAGCAGGCTGACGCTCAGCAAGTGCGTGCGGTGGATTCCAGCTACACCGGTGGACTAGTGATTGAAAGCGTTCGCAAGAATAGTCCAGCGCACAACGCGAAACTTCAGTCGGGCGACGTGCTCGTCGGTTTGCTCGAGTGGCAAACACCGAACTGGAAAGATCTCGAATGGATATTGAATTCAGACGAGATGAAACAATCGCGCAGTCCCAAGTTCCGCATCATCCGCAGCGGCGGAGTCTTCTATGGAACGTTAGAGCTCAGCAAGACGGCAGCAGTTCGCTAAGCCGCTCGTGCAACCAGCATTTCCCGGGAGGGATTTGATTGGGGGAAGAGATATGTAGCGCGACCCAGCCCATATCTCTTCCCCTTGTTGCGTTGAATCACCTGACAATCATTTGCGGGACAAAACAGAGTTAGGTGAACGCAAAGATGATGAGCGGGTTCTGCCTTGGCTTCGCCGCGTGTTCAACAAAGCGGCCCTGCGTCATTAAGAGTCATTCATAATACAACGCCACACTATACAACGATGCGCGCAGTACAAAGACGCTGAACATTACATTACTGCAGGGTTTGCTACAAAGACCTCGCCATAATTGCAACCTTGGGCTAGTCTGTAATCTCATCAGCGTTTTTACTTTTCTTTCGTCTTCTCTTTGTCTTTACGGGACCCCTCACGATGGCGTTACGCTCGCGCTCCGCATTTACATTGGTTGAATTGTTAGTAGTTATTGCAATCATTGGAATTCTGGTTGGTCTTCTCTTACCTGCAGTTCAAGCAGCCCGCGAAGCAGCCCGACGAATGAGTTGCTCGAACCAATTGAAGAACATTGGTCTAGCGCTACACAACTCACACGATACGAACCGAAAGTTTCCTCCAGGCGCTGAAGGCGCGGTATATCCCAAACCCAACCCAACTGGTAGTACAACGACCATCGTAGGTACAAGTTGGTTGGTGCACATTCTGCCATTCATCGAACAGAACAATCTGTACGCCAAGTACGATTTCACGACCGCGTATAACTCAACTGGTAACGGTCTGTTCGCGGCTAATGTTGTTCCCACCTACTACTGCCCATCGGGACCATCGCCAACCCGTTACTTGGATCCCAACACGAACTTGACGACTGCCGTCACGACGCACTACTACGGCGTGATGGGACCTGGCGGCTTGACGAACCCCACCACGATGACGATGGGCAGCAACTCGTACAGCTATACCATCGGCAGTCCCAATGCGAACGGTGCCTGGTCGGCTCATGGCATCCTCAGCCACTATCAAGAGACTACCGGTAGCGTTAGCACCAATCGCCGCGTCCGCATGGGCGATATCACTGACGGCACATCGAACACATTGATGGTTGGTGAAATTGCCAAGACTCCGCCTGGAACACTCAATCAGTATCGCGCTTGGACCCGTGGCAACAATGGTGGCTCGGGCTCGTGCAAGAATGTGCTCTATCCGATCAACTCCACCTTCTACAACGGCAGCAACAACTTCAACGACATTAGCTTTGCCAGTGAGCACACCGGCGGTTGCCAATTTGCTTGGGGTGATGGTTCGGTTCGATTCGTTACACAATCGATTGACCTGACGATCTATCGCGCGCTGGCCAGTATGAACAGTGGCGAAATCGCATCACTGGATAACTAATTTGTGTCACGAAGACGGGAAAGCGAATGAATAGCTTCAAGATTTTGTCGTCGCGACTGCTTACGTTAACCAGCCTGACCGCCATCGGTTGGCTGGTTGGTTGCGGTGGCGCAGATGGGTATAAGGTCACCGGAACGGTGAATTTCCAAGGCAAGCCAGTGCCGGCGGGCAAGATTTATTTCATGCCTGACAGCTCAAAAGGCAACAAGGGAGCCACGGGGTTTGCTGACATCAAGGACGGCAAGTACGACACCTCGTTGTCTGGCGGACAAAATGCACCGTCGGGCGCAGTGGTCATTGCCGTAGAGGGCACCGATCCGAGTGCGGCTCCTAACACGAAAGATACTTCGGGCGAAGTAACCGTCAAACTACTCTTTGCTCGTTACGAATTGCCTGCTGAACTACCCAGCAGCTCTTCCACCAAAGATATCGACGTGCCGCCCGAAGCCGCCAAGGGCCCCGCTGCCCCCAAGGGCAAAGCCCCAATCGTGCCCTAGTGAGTAAGCAGTTAGCAGTTAGCAGTAAGCAGTAAGCAGTAAGCAGTAAGCAGTAAGCAGTAAGAAAGAGCGCAGCGATTTCTGCTCCCCCTCGCCCCCGGTACTCCGGGGGAGAGGGGGTTGGGGGGTGAGGGGGCGCGCTCAAGCTTGTAGTACAATGCCGTACTGATGCTCAACTCATAAGCTCGAAGCACGCCGCCGCGAATTACTTTACGCGTAAAGCAATTCGCGACGCATCGCTTCGAACTACAGCCTAAAGCATCACAGCGTCACGGTGCTCTCAGCCGATACGCTCCCCCTCACCCCCCAACCCCCTCCACCCTGTGAGTACACAGGGGAGAGGGGGAGCAATGTTCGCTGCGCTCACAGTATGCAGAAAGTAGAAAGCAGAAAGAACAGCCAACTTGAATCTGTACGCAGCCTAGTCGCCCCAAAACCCGTACTGCGCCCTGCTTTGGGATCAGAAAGCAGTTCAACAGAGAGAACTGCCTACTGCCTACTGCCTACTACTTTCTTCGTGTTTATTACGGGCAGTTTCTCCCTCTCAAGCTACGCCTTGGACGATCGGATCGTCTATAATGCACCTGTCGGGCGACCATTTCTCGTCTTCTTGAATGGTGTAGTAGCATGTCACGGCCAATGCCTCCAACACCGCCGCCGCCATCCGGCAATTCTTGGTCGGATCCAGGGGCGGCCAACTCGCTACCGCCCCCGCCTGCTCACGTTCCAGTGCCGCCCCCACCGCCACCGGTAGTGCCGCTAGCTTCTCCGCGTGCAGCATCGCCAAGCAGTGGAGCTCGCCCTGCCCCCGCACCCGCTCAGCCAAAACCGGCCTTGCCTGCCGGCGCGGGCCCTAGTGGATCGGGTACGGATAAACGGTCGAGCGATGCCGACCTGCGCAGCCGCATGCAGCAACTCAAGCGTATGCGGGCCAAGCGATGGGATTGGCTGCGCAAGGTTCCTGGCTATACCCTGCTCGAATCGATTTGGTTGCGCTTCACCGAAGTGCGTGATGCGGGTGAAGAGGCCAGCGAAGAACAACATCGTCGCGAACTGCCTGCATGGATGGTTAGCTTTCTAGTGCATGTCAGTTTGTTGCTGATCCTCGCGCTCATTCCCATCGCTCAAATGGCGGCTGAGAAACTGCAAGTGCTGGACGGAGCGTTTGTTGAGGGTGGGCAAGGCGCCATTGAGTTTACGCCAATGCCGGCCGGTACCGACATATCGCTGGAAGCCATCGATCTGCCCATGTCGTCATTGGTGCTCAATGCACCGGATTTGGAATTTGATTCATCAGCCATCAGCTCCAGTTTGTCCAAGACGGTCAAGACATCCGATGGTGCGGCGACTGCCCTCGAGGGGCTGGACGTATCGAACGGCCTGGCAGGTCGCACGGGATCCTTGAAAGGCGCTTTGCTGGGTAAGTTCGGTGGCAATGGCGTAACGCAAGCAGCCGTGGCCGCTGGACTGAAGTGGCTGGCTTACAATCAAAAGCCCGATGGTGGTTGGAGTTTGCGCGGACCGTTCAACGACGGCGCACCTAACGAAGACCGTACGGCCGCAACGGCCATGGCGCTTAACGCATTCTTGGGCGATGGCCATACGCACAAAACCCCAGGGGAGTATCAAAGCGTCGTTGATCGCGGTTTGAAGTTCTTGTTGCGTCGCCAAGACAAAGAGGGTTTCTTTGCTGGTGGAGAGCCATCGCACAATCAAGCTTACTCGCAAGCGATCGCCACGATTACGGTTTGCGAAGCTTATGGCATGACGGGTGATTCGCAGTTGAAGGTTCCCGCATCTCGCGCGATCAAATACGCCGAATGGGCTCAAGGACGTCAGAAAGGTTGGCGTTACGAACCGCGCGAAGATTCCGACTTGTCGGTTACTGGTTGGTACTTGATGGCTCTGATGACAGGAAAGATGGCTGGTCTGGAGCCGAGTGAGAAAGTTATTCGCAGCGTGAATGATTATCTCGAGAGTGTCTCGCACGAGTACGGAGCGCGTTATGCGTATCAACGACAAGAGCCAGCATCGCTGAGCATGACGGCCGAGGGACTGCTGTGCCGCCAATACTTGGGCTGGCCATCATCGCATCCAGCCTTGCTGCGGGCGATCGAAGTCGACCTGTTGCCCAATGCGCCGGATGCTAAAGCGCCGATGCAAAGCGTTTACTTCTGGTATTACGCAACGCAAGTGTTGCATCACGTTGGCGGCAAATCTTGGACTGAGTGGAACGACAGCATGAAGGTTGTTCTGCCGCAATTGCAAGAAAAGAAAGGCGTCGATGCCGGCAGCTGGGACCCGACGAACGATCAGTTTGGACCATCGGGTGGTCGCTTGTATACGACCTGTTTCTGCATTTATTGCCTGGAGGTCTATTATCGCCACCTGGCGTTGTATGATCTCAAGCCCGGCATTGTGAATCCGCCTGTAAAAAGCGAGCAGAATGAACCGTCGGAGGAGGAAACCCAAACCAAGACGGAGTGACAAGAGCTATTGGTATCTTCTCAACGACTTACCACTGACCTCGATCGGTGGATTCATGACGGACAGGCTAGAAGCTCACCGTCGGCCCTGTGCCGGCGGGAGCGTGACTGACAGCTACCGATCAATCGCTTCAGGCTACCTCTTTAGCCTTGGCGGCGAGTAAGAAATTCCCCAATGTGATGAACTTCATCGAGCCGCTTTCTTCATTCGATTTTGGTCGAAGGACTCCGACGAGCAACGATGCAGAGCGGCTCGATTGAAGTTATCGTATTGGAGAATTTCTTACTCGCCGCCGAGACTAAAGAGGAAGATGTGGTGTGAAGGGATTGATTGGTAGCTGTCAGTCACGCTCCCGCCGGCACAGGGCCGACGGTGAGCTTAATTCCACGCGATGCCTGATGGGCTATGAAAGCGGTGAGCTTTTGTGTCCTTCATTTTCCTCTCAAAAGCCGTTTAATCGGACCTAATCAAGCGGCGAACACTGAACTTTTGCGGAAAGTTTTGGTGCTGGCAGCGCCGGCAATTACGCTGAGAGGTATGAAACGCACTCAGCTCATCTCCACAATCTCATTGGCGCTTATCGCTGGTTTCACTGGCTGGACAACGCTGCCGGCTGGTGAATGGATGACATATCGATCGACCTACACGCACGATGCGTACGGCCAGCGAGTCGATCAGCACACCAAGCCGGTCGAGCCGCTATCGCCTGATCAAGGCAACCTGGTGCGCAGCGGCTATCGGCATTATCGCAGCACGATTCAGGGTAGCACCACCGCAGACAATCTGCACATAACGCATGAATGGGGCCGACCTGTCATGCCTTACGAACATTGGCGATTTCCGTATCGCCCCTTCGGAGTGCCGTATGATCAATGGGGGCCACCGGTCCCCAATGTGTTGAGCAACTTCAACGTTCAAGGCGGCTTTTATCCCGGCCCGAACGTGCCAGGTAATATGAACCCAGGCAATATGAACCCAGGCAATATGAACCCAGGTAACATGATGCCGGGTAACATGCTGCCAGGCAATGTGATGCCAGGTAACATGAACCCAGGTAACTTGATGCCGGGTAACATGTATCCGGGTAATCCGTATCAGGGATATCCGAACCCATTTCCATCGCCCAATGCGCCTTGGATCAATGGCCTCTATCCATCGAACTGACATAAGATTAGGGACCAAAAATTTTGGTCCCTAATTTTTTGTCTTGTTACTTTCTTTCCAACAGGGCGAGACCAAGTCCAACGATAAAGCCACCGAGGTGGCCCCAGTTGCTGATGTTGGAGAAGACTCCAGCAAACCCGAGCACGATGATCAGCAGCAGGAACATGACGAGCCCATCGGGGATACGGAACCCGAGTTCTGGCCGTTGTGAGGAGAGCAACCAGAGGTAAGCGACCAGGCCGTAGATGACACCAGATATACCGACAGTAAAGGGTGAACCATCTAAACTCTTGGGCATCAAACATGCCAGGGCAATAGGCAACACGCCCAGTATCAACACCATCAACGCATAGCGCGGCGTGCCGATCAAACGTTCCGTGATGCGCCCGAATGCGATCAGCGCCAGCATGTTCATGAACAGGTGAACTGGATTGCCATGCAAGAAGATAGGCGTAATCAGCCGCCACAATTCACCGCGCTTGAGGCTGGCCGCAGGATCATTGCCGCTGGCGCGATAAGCTAACGGTGACACGAAAAACATCTTGTCGACAATCTGCATGCCCAGTCGCGAACGCTCGCTGGGAGTTGTGAAATGGCTGAGCAGGCTGATGACAATACAAGAGATCACCAAAGTCAGAGTTAGCGGTGGCAGAGGACCAGAGGTCATCTGTGATGGAGATGCCCCTTTGTAGTTCACGCTGCGCACGTTTTTCGCAGCCGCTTGCGTGGCCACTTGTTTGTCGCGAATGATTTGTCGTGCTGTATCGATGGCCGCCGCATATTTGGGATCGCTCGAGTTGCTCTCGAACTGGGCTAGTTCCGCTTTGGCTTCGCTGAGCTTGTCTTCGTCGCGAATCCAGATCTCCCAGAGTTGTTCGCTCTTTGGTGCTGCTTCGATATGCGTTTCGATCGACTTGGTAATGAGCCAAGCGACAAACGACTCTGCTCGCTGTTTCCCTTCGATTTCTGCCAGGTATCGCATGTGCGACTGATAACCTCTCGAGGTGCTGAGATGATCTGGCGACTAGTGGAAACTGACTGGAACGAAACGTTCGTTCTTGGTTTCCAATTCGCGCTGGACGGCTTCGACTTCCAAGTAATAGTCGCGACGCTCGAGGGACTGAGCGGCTGCTTCGTCTAAGAAGACCGTGACCGAAGGATGCAATTGTAATGCAGATGCCGTGATTTGACTGCTGACCGGACCTTCGATGAATTTCCGAACCGCGTCGGCTTTGCCGCTGCCAGTCGCTAGCAACACAATGCGTCGAGCCTCCAGAATCGTGCCGACGCCCATGGTTACAGCCAGTTTGGGCACTTCGTCGATCGAAGCAAAGAACCGTGCATTGTCTTTCCGCGTCTCCTCAGTCAATGCCTTCAGGCGAGTACGACTGGCCAGCGATGACCCCGGTTCATTAAAAGCGATATGCCCATCGCTACCAATACCCAGCAATTGCAACTCGATACCACCAGCCGCTTGGATAGCCTGTTCGTATTGGCGGCCATACTCGAAATAGTCGTTGGCCAAACCCGAGGGCACATGGCATCGCTCTGGCTGGATATCGACCTGGCGGAACAGGTTCTCGTGCATGAAGTAATGATACGACTGCGGATGTTCCGGGGCTAAGCCAACATATTCATCCAGATTGAAACTGGTTGCATGGGCAAAGCTGATCTGGCCACTGCGATAAAGTTCAATCAAGCGGCCATAAGTAGCCAGTGGCGTGCTGCCGGTAGCCAGTCCAAGAACAGCGCCGGGTCGGCGTTTGAGCAAAGCCGCGAACATCTCGGCTGCCCGGCAACTGACTTCATCAGCATTTTTCAGAATGACAACCCGCATTCACTTCACTTTCCACCAGCAGACCCACTCAATCGCAACATCACAGCCGCGTCAGCATACGCTTGGCGACTATAAATCAAAGCCCGCTATTGGGCAAGCGACTGAGTGAGTTCGGAAAGCCGAGGCGATGCGATCACGGTCCATTATTTTCAGTCTCTAATTTTTTGTCAGACGCATCATCCGACAAAAATTGAGAGACTGAAAATGATCGGTTTCCCGATTAGCGACCGATGGTTGGTGGATTGTTCAGCAGGAAGTCGCGTGGACCACGGGTGGTGTAGTAGGGATAGGCCACTTGTGCCGTGCCACCACCGACGGCTCCTTCAGGAGCTTGTCCGGTGTTCGAATAGGACAAATGACGGCCATAATCATGACCACCGCGCTGCCATCCAATTTGGCATGGACGACATCCTAAAGGGCCATTGCAGGCATTGCAGGCTCGACGGTTGGCACATCCCGTTGCCGCAAGTGAACCGATCAATCCGAGAATCAAAAGTGCGCGCTTCATCTGCGTCATCCTTTACGCTATCGCTCGGCGAGTTTCCTTTTCAGGCCTCTGCCGGAATTGGGTCGAGCCCCGAGATCTGTATGCGGTCACAGCCCCCCAGAGCGAAATGTCGGTAGTCTTCAAAGCTATGATCGGAACATCCACTTCGTTCACTACACTACAGGTCGTGCTCTCCGAAGATGTTGCCCAACTTACCAAGTCGCCAGTCGGCATTATTTTTGTCTTTCCGTTTTTTGTCAGATGATCTGACCGAAAATTGTGGGACTGAAAATGAGTGCCTACTGCCTTCTGCCTACTCGAGCAGGTATACTGCAGCTAAATTTGGATGGAAAACTATAGCGAAAAAGCAGGATTACAGGCTCCATGGGCGATCATTGGAAATCTCTAGCCAACAAACTTGGCGCTCCAGGTATGGACGCGCCTACCAGCGAACCAGCAGCGACGCCGGAACCTGTCAAGAGCGCGCGGCCCGCCGCACCGGCCCCTGCTCACGTGGATCCGCCGCCGGCTGCGCGCGCCCCCGAGCCCGAACCCATTCCTGAGCCACCAGTGGAAACAGGTCGCAAAGGCAAACGCAAATCATCCTGGGATACGCTGACCAGCTTCTTTGGTATCAGCTCATCGGAACCGTCTGCACCCGAAGTATCCAGTGCCGCTCCGGCTGAAACCGATGCGCTCGATGCTGGCTTTGCCAAGCCTGCGGCACGTGAGCCAGAGCGACCTTCGCGCTCCAAGCCACCTGCTGCCAAATCCAATGCCTTGGATGAACTGTTCGGCGATGCACCACGGCAAGAGCTTTCGTGGGACAAGCCAGCACAACGTATGGTCGACGATGTTTCGGATTGGGATGATGAACCAGTCGTACCAGAACCAACATTGGATGATCAGTCGGATACATTTACGCCGGCACGCGAAGTAAGCGAAGATGCAGAGCGTGAACCGGGCCGTCGCCGCCGTCGTCGTCGCGGCCGAGGCCGCCGCGATGAATCGCGAAGTGAACAGGCCGATGGCGATCGACCAGCACGCACCGGCTCGCGCGACGGGCACCGTGCGCCTGCCCCACGTTCCGATGCTCCAACAGCCGATTTATCAAGCGATCGCGATGATGATATCGAGCCATGGGAGGCAGAGCTGGATGTAGTGGAACCTGTGGATGATTGGGTCGAACCCAGTAGCTTTGGCACGGTCAGCGATGTCGATATCGATGCTGATGTCGATCCCGATGCACCATTACCTCAGCGTCGCTCCAATCGCCGTCGCCGACGTGGTCGTGGTCGTGGTGATCGAGCCGAAGGTAGTTTGCCACCGGCGACCGATCCAGTGGGCGAAGTACGCGAACCGCGTCCAACGCGTGAGCCAAGAGAACCACGCGAACAACGTGAACCACGCGAACCACGCGGTGATGGTCGTGAACCACGCGGTGATGGTCGTGAACCACGAGAAGCTCGCGAGCGTCCGGCTCGTCAACCTCGCGAATCGCGAGCTGTCGAGAGCGACATGGAATTGGAAGCTCGACCAGAACGCACTCGCCGCGAACCGCGTGAACCACGAGAACCTCGCGAAGGCAAACCAGTCCGCGAAGGACGATCACGTCCGGCGCGCGAAGCTCGCCGCGAACCTGTAGCACCTGTGGATGACTTGGATAATCAAGTTGACAGTAGCCTGGCTGCGGAACTTGAGGGTGATGATGGCGCGGGCAATCGACATCCCAAGATTCCAACTTGGGCCGATTCGCTTGAAGCGATCATCAATGCGAACATGGAAAACCATAGTCGCGGTGATCATCGTGGCGGATCGCGAGGCAGATCGCGCGGCAACGGTGGCCCGCCGCGTCGACCTTAACCTATTGATCATTAACCTATTGACTTCGTATCGCCCAGCGTTATGATCCGATCGCGACCTGTGCCGCATCTATCACAGGTCGCGACTCTATGAAAAATTCGATGTGCTGTTCATGAGTGGCTCTCGCGAGGGGGAGCCGTGAACCTGGTCAGGACTTAAGTGTAGCAGCCATAAGCGGGGTACTCTTGTGCGAGGGCCTCTCATGCGCAGCACGTCGAGTTTTTTTCTTTGATGTTCTCTCAGATAAAGTCGATGATCAGCCGGCACAATTGCTCGGTGGCTTCCACTTGCGGCAAGTGCGCGGTACCTGGCAACACTTCGACGCGATGTTGCGGAATGCTTGCGGCCCATTGCTTGTTATCTGCTGGTGGCGATATCGGATCATGCTCGCCGGTCACGACCAACGTAGGCACGCGAATCAGGCTTAGCTCTCGACTGAAATCGTGACGACCTGCCATTGCCCGCTGCACGGCGGCAACAGTGGAGGCTGGTACCGCGCTCATCATGGACTTGATCATGTCTGTTGTATCGGAATGATCATCGCGTGTCTGTTGGCTGAGCAATTTATTCAGCATCGGTGCCACAGCATCCCAAGTGGATTCGCTGAGCGCTTTATCGGCCATGGCCAGTCGACCTTGTCGTGCCTCTTCGCTGTCAGCTTGGGGTTTCGTATTCGAGAGGATAAGTGCTCGCAGGTTGGTGCCGTAGCGTTTCCAAACTTCAAAGGCCACGTAACCGCCCAGTGACAGGCCGCCCAAGACAAACGGCTGATCACCGACGAGTACTCGCCGCACTTGGTCGATGTCATCCGCCATATCGGCGATGCTGAACGGCTGAGTAATTGCGGATGATTTACCAAAGCCGCGCAGGTCGGGCAGCAGCACCTGGTAACCTGCCGCAGTTAATGGTTCGCAGCAGGGACTCCAAATCCTTGCATCGAGAGGGAATCCATGCAGCAGTATCAACGGTTGGCCATGACCGTAAGCATGCACCATGATCGTGTGCCCAGCTGGCATGACGAGTTCCACCTGGCGTGTGAACATTTGTTACCTAGGATGTAAGAGTAGGAGCGGGAGTGTGAGTAGGAATAAATCCAAGTTATAGCATCGCTCGGATGGGCCACTGAATCACCAACGCAATCAGTAGCATCGCAATGCACCAATCGTTCCAACTGCCCCAGGTTTCGACGAATGAATTGCGAATTCGGAAGATGACTTGAACGGCACCCATCGGAATTTGCACACACGCCAGCAAGAATACCAGCATGCCCACGGGGTTCGTATGCCAGGCGCTGAGGAACTGACCATGTGCCATATGAATGAAGGTGCGCGTCAATCCGCAGCCTGGACAATCAATGCCAAATCGCGAATACATCATGCACATTTCAGGCACTGGTTCACTCAAACCAGGCAAGTAAACGCGGCGATCTTCGCCGACATGCATGAGCGCGGCCATCGTCACACAGCCTGTAGCCCCCAGCATCCAGATCGCAGCGATCCAGTTTTCATAACCTGTCCAGCCAATACGAGGCGGTTCACTGGCACTCATCTGCCCGCACTTCAAAAGTAAAGGTTGCTATTTTTGTCATTCAATTTTTTGTCCGATCCTCGCTCTGACAAAAAATGGAGTGACAAAAGATGATCCGCTACTTTTTGGCAGCGCGGAACTCTTCTAGTTGTCGCTGCATGGATCGTTCGTACGGCACAAGTTTGATGGCTTGGGTTTGTAGTTCGATGGCCTTGTCGATCTTGCCAGCTGCGAAATAGCAACGAGCTAATGTGTCGGTGTAGACACCATAGTCAGGCACCAGGTTGCAGGCTCGTTGGCTGAGCATGATGGCATCGCTCACTTTGCGTTCTGTGCAGGAGAGCAACCAAGCCAGTTGGTTGCACTCCATGGCAACTGCGTTCTCGTAACTGGCCCGCGCGTTGCGCGCCATCGCCAATTCGCTTTCTACTTTCTCGAGTTGTGTGCGAAAGTTCGATTCCAAGGCTTCGATGAGTTGATCGGTAAGCTGTTTGAAGGGCATATCATCTTTAGTGGCGTGATACATGGCAATCAGCACATCTGGGTCGCTGGCGTCTTGCGCGACAGCTTTGCGCAATTGCTCGCGAGCCAAAGCCCAATCTTCTTTCTTGCTGGCTGCCAGGCCGAGGTAGAAGTAATAGTGAGCTGGAATGTACTTGATGTAGGGCACATCTTCGCTATTGCGCTGCATGAGTTCCGTTTGCAGTTCCTTGGAAACTTTCTCTGGCGTGCCCTCATCCAACATGCCGGCCCTGAGCATGATTGGTTTCCAAGCTTCTGCGGCCAACTCCGGTTGGTCCGCGCCCCAGTAGAAGTTGGCCAGGCGTTGCCGAGTGGCTAACTCTTGTTGTATCGAGAGCTCACCTTTCTGAGTCGCACGTGCTAGGATGCGTTTCAGTTCTGCTTCGCTCCAATCGTACAATCCCCGTTGCAACAGATAATCGAAGTTGTTGTGACGCAGCGAGGCTTCTGTATCACCAGGAAAGGCTTGGGCGACTCGTCGCGCAAACTCGTTCGGCAGTGTGGTTAAGTCGCTGGCCTCGCTGGCGGTCTTGCTGGCTCGTTCGGGTTCACCATTCTTTAGATAAGCTTCGGCCAACAGGTAGCGATTGCGCGTACGCGTGGCGAACAGTTCCGGGCGCTGTTCGTTCAAGCGAACGACCGCTTGAGGCAAACCTGCTTCGAGCATCCACTGCAAATCGTTGAAGGCTTCCTTTTGCTCTTTGGGTACAAGGTCAAAACAGGGCTCGAAGAAATCCAGCGCTTCTGTCATCTGATTTTTGGCGACCATCAGTTTGGCCACGACCCGATACAGCCGTTTGACCGTTTCATCATCGGTTTTAGTGCGTGTCTGGGTGCGTCCGCGCGCGTTGCTTTCGAGCAGCATACGCTCTTGAGTGACATGCTTTTGCCAGACCTGTTCATCAACCTTGCTTGCGTCGAGCTGATCAGCCAAGGATTGCAACCAGGCGGCTGTAACCCGCGTGCTCTCCACTGCACCGCTGGTCATGATCTCTTTCCAAGGCAGCTTGGCTGCTTTCCCTGGTAGACTAGTTTGATCAGGTCGATCGGCCGTCGCTTCGATGGCACTTTCCATCACGTGCAACCCTGCGGCCTTCGAGATCTTTTCGTCTTTCTCATAGCGCATCAAACGCATGAGAGCCATAAAGGCATCGGCTCGTTCCTGATTGGCCAGCCGCTGCAACACATCCAGCTTGCTGCGCTGCGGCTGAATGTTATAGTCCTTGAGAGTACGTTGGACTTCAAACGAATCGGTCGGCAAGCTCCAATCGACCTGCATGCTTTCCAGCAAGTAGGTTGCGCTTTGCGCTATCTCGACATTGGCGTGCATCTCGGCCGCGCGCAAGCTTTCGAAAGCCACCAGGCCCATTCGTTCCAGCTCTTCCTTGGCCGCTTCACGCTTGATGAAGCTCTTGTCCCCCAGTTGTTCGATTAGCGCATTGATGCGCGTCTGTACCGGCTCGGCAGTCGCTGCTCCATCGGCGGCCCATGCCCTGCCAGAGAAATGGCCGGATGGCAAGTCTACAAACATGCAGGTCAAGCCAAGGACTTTAAGAATCGAGCGAACCTGCATGTTCCACCTCCCAACGGTCACACGTCTTTGTCTTCACTCTTCGTCGGAAATCGGACGGAAAATGGAGGACAGAAAACGGAATAAAAAAACTGGCAGTCGGAAAAGTATCCGGCCGCCAGCTCTTATTGTACGATCTTTCGCCTTGCCAAATCTACTTGGCAGCCAGGGCCTTTTCGATCGCTTCGATAACTTCCTTCGACTCTGGAGCCGTGCGAGGATTGAAGCGAGCGATCACTTTGCCGTCGCGACCGATCAAGAACTTCTCAAAGTTCCACGAGATCTTGCCGGCACCTTGTGGCTTGGTCTCTTGGCTGGTCAGGTACTTGTAGAAATCACAAGCCTTGTCGCCATTGACGTCGACCTTATTGAACATGTCGAACGTCACGCCATACTTCGTCGTGCAGAACTCGGAGATCTCTTTGCTTGTGCCGGGTTCCTGGCCGCCAAACTGGTTGCAAGGGAAACCAAGCACGACCAGGCCCTGATCTTTGTACTTCGAATAGAGATCCTGCAGATCGGTATATTGTGGTGTCAAACCACATTGGCTGGCGACATTCACCACCAGCACAACTTTGCCTGCATACTTCTTCAGCTCAACAGGCTTGCCATCGAGCGATTCCATCTTGAAAGCCAATGCCGGTGCTTTGTCTTCAGCCATCGAAACGCTCAAACTTGTTAGGGTGCAGAAAGCCAACGACAGGATCGTCGCGGTCAAGCCCAGGAAACTGCGAACCATGGATCAGTACCTCGGTAGGAAGGAAACAGATTGGTGGGAACGCAGTATTATATCACTCCCGGCAAGGCCTCCAGCCCTCACATAAATCTTTTTTGTCCCTCAATTTTTGGTCTGATCGATCAGCGCACCGTGGGCAGCTTGGGTTTCTCAGCGACTTGCGTTGGCACATAGCCCATGTAGGCAAACAGGTCACGGATCTCTTCGGCCGATAGTGAATCGAATAACCCGCTAGGCATCATCGATACTTTGCTCGGCAAGATCTCCTCGATATCCTGTTCAGCCACGACATGCTCGGCCAGTTCGCTGTCCTTGATGACCAGGCTGCCATCGCTCTTGCGCGTCACCAAGCCATTATGGGCCAGGCCTGAAGCCGTGAGCACGCGCCGAGCCGCATATTGATCGCTGATGACATGCGATGGGAACAACACGGACTCGAGCACTTCTTTGCGTGTGAATCGCTTGGCGACCGCAGTCAAGTCCGGACCGACTTGCTTGCCCGTGGCTCCAAAGCGATGGCAACTAGCGCATTTGGCCTTCTGATAAATCGCCAAGCCATGTTCACTGTTGCCGCTCTTGCCTTCATTCGAGTTGAAGTATTCCACCAGCGTCTCGAGGTTCCAACGCGAGCCGGAGGGTACGCTGGGCAAGACGGCTTCCAAGCGATCGGGATAGGTAGTCGCAAACCATCGTTGCCAAGCCGCCATCGGGCTAACGCCCTTCTCTGTCGGCTTGGGAAACTCGTTGCCTGTCCAATGCTCGAGCAACTTGATCGCAGGCAAACTGCTGTTGCCCTCTTGCTCCATGCGCAGACCGTGCAGAATGACTTCACGGAAAGCCTCAGGATCATCGGCGGCCAGGTCCACCGTGCGCAGCGCGTTCATGACTTCCGAAGTGGCATACGATTCAAGATTGGGCAGACTGCGAATCAGGTAATCCCAGTTCTCACCAGCCGGTGACTGTGCCAAGCCCAACGCAATTGCTTGTCGTCGATCGGGACTACGCAGCCAGGCGCTGCGCAGATATTGCATCGATTCTTGATCACCGCTTTGCGAGAGCAAGGCTACAATGCCGGTGCGCAGTCGCTTGTATTGATCACCTTCGTAGCCTTGGCCGTCGATCTTCTGATCCAATTGACGCAGCAGTTGGAGATCGCTGTCGGATAGCTTGTCGGGAAATCGGTACAGTGAGACCAACGCAGCGTTCGGCCATTTGTCGCCTTCCGATACGAAGATCCGAGCCTCTTCCAGCGGCAGGTCCTGACAGATGTCGCGAGCCGCATGCATGATGTACAGCGGATAGCTGCTACCGCCTTCGGCTAACTGTGACTCTTCGTAGAACTTGACCAGCGCGAATCGCTCAGCTGCATTCCAAGTGTGCTTGAAGTACTTCAAGTGCATACCAACATGTACGCGCTCGGGCAGATCCGCATCACTTTGCAGGAAGGCAATGGCCTGATCGATGATCTTTTCGGTGTTCAAGTAGGTCAACAGTCGGAACAGTTCGCGGTTCAGCAGTGGCTCACCAATCGGAAACTCGTTGATCAACTGGTCGGTGAACTCGGGCACATCTTGAGCGGTTATCGCCGTGCGATGCAGCGAGATCTGCGAAAGACGCAGGAAGTCATTCAAATTGCGATCGCTGACAAAACCCTTCAGCACGCGGCTGACAGCCGCAAGCACCTGGCGACCATGTTCCTCTGTCGGCTCAGCAATCATCAGAGCCAATCCGCCTTGAATTACCAGTCTCTGATTGTCGCTGCTGAGCAAGCGTTCCTTCCACGTATCGGTAGGAATACGCTCCAACAAACGTCGCGCCGACCAGACGAGGTAACGGTCATCGCCACCCAGCAGGGGCAACAGGCTTTCGAGCGGTGGCGTCTTCTCCAAACGCAGCAGCGCTTCGCAAGCCGCTCGCTGCACGCGCGGATCGGCATCGGTAACCAATTCAATAATGCGATCCTCGACAGCCGCAGGATCTTTATGCGCAGCCATCAAGTGAACCGCACGGGCTCGGACCAACTCGTTCTTCGATTCGGAGAGGTCGATCAACATATCGGATGTGAGCGTTGGCCCAAACAACTGCAACAAGTCCATGGCACGCAGGCGGTACTTGGCTGGGTTCTCATCGCTATAGGCGACGCCAGCAATCAATTGATTCCAACTGCTACCGAGCTCTTCTTTGAGCGTGGCCAGTTCTTGCCTGGCCCACGGTGCGGATGGCTGTGGTTGACGCACAGCCCGAGCAATGCCTGTACCCAGTTCTTTGATCGACGAAGGAATGGTGCCTTTCCAATGCACGCGGTAGATACCGCCGGTTGTGCCACGACCACCGGTGCAGAAATAAAGACTGCCATCTTTAGCTACGGCCAAGTCGGTAACGTTTAACGGTTGACCTTGCAAGAATACTTCGGCTTGCGCTTGATGACCGGCACCGTTAGGTTGCAGCTTGACAGCCAGGATGCGACCTTCCGACCAATCGGCCAAGAACAAGTTGCCATGATAACGTTGGGGGAATGCGTAGTGATCGTAACAGACAGCGCCCGTGGGTGAACCACGACCTGTTTCCAACAACGTTGGCAAGCGATCGGCATAATAGCTGGGCCACTGAGCCCAACCGCTGCGCCAACCGTATTCTCCGCCTTCAACGATCTCAAACAGACTGGTGGGCCGATACCAGGCGGTGCCTACATCAGCTTCCATATCGCTGTCGTGCACAAACAACGAACCATCGATATGGAACACCAAGTCAAAGGCATTGCGCAATCCACCGGCAACAATCTCGACGCGTTTGCCTTCGAGGTCCGTGCGAATGATTGCACCGCCAGGAGCTTTCACTCCTGCGGCGTGTCCACCTGGATCTTCCATGCGTGGGTTGACCAGGTCGCCTTCGTAGTAATGTCGATAGGGACTCGACGATGCGTACTCACCAGCGTATTGCGAATGATTGCCGAGCACACAGTAGATCATGCCTTCGGGGCCAAGCGTCAGACCATGCGCTGCATGTTCGCCGCTAGTACCTTTAAAGGCAACCAATAGTTGAGCCTTCTCGAGCGAACCGTTGCGGTCTTCATCGCGCAATCGGTAGATGCCTGCACCCTCGGTGCCTTCACCTGTGACATAGACTTCGCCATTAAGCGGCAGGATACCTTGGACATTCTTCACCAGATCGCAGTAAGTGCGGACTTTGTCCATCTTGTCGTCGCGATCAGTATCGTAGATCAATAACAGCGGTCCGCCTTCTTGAGCGGCGATGATATGCCCGAATTCATTGAAGGCCATGGCTACCAGAGAACCTGTTGCATCGTTGCCCAGTATCTCTTGCACAGCGAACTCGGAACCCACGCGGAATCGTTCGTTCTCACTGGTCTCTTCTCGCGCGACTTCTTCGCGACGATCCCAGGGGGCTGTTTCACCGAGGGTACCGAACTCTTGCGCCGCCTTCCAACGAGAATCATTGAAGTTAACGGTTTGCCACTGCGGCACTGCATCGAGCGCAGTGCGCCAACTGTTGTCAGTGGAATAGCTCAGCCAATTGCCACTTTTCGGTTTGACCATCACGCGCGCTGTCACAGCGGCTGGGCCTTGAGCGACATTGGTGACTTTCACGCCGATGACGTTCTTGCCAGGCACGAGGAGTCGCGAGACGTCGTAGTTTTCCATCTGCCGGATCGATTGGCCGTTACCAATGCGGCGGCCATTGATCCACAGCTCATATCGATCATCAGCCGTGATCGTGACCGAGGCTTGCTCGACTGCCGTTACTTGCAGTGTCTTGCGAAAGTAACAGTCACCCTTGGGGGCTTCACCACGCGGGTGCTCAGGCGACCAGATCCACTGGGCTTCACGGGCTGGCAACCATGCCGAACCGAGTAGTATGACTGCGCTCCAGGCGAGAACCTGGCAGAGTCGTTGTCGTGCCGCCGGACTAAACCAACGATCGGGCAAATTGGCTATTATTCCCATGCGAGCTAACCTCTAAAGCATCCGTGCTTACTGCGCCGCTGCGCAACTTTTCAAAACTGATCGCGTGGTCTACCAAAATCTCAGCCGCGAGGTCAATGCCGCGCCGGATTATTTTTGTCCCACATTTTTGGTCAGTTTATCTGACGAAAGATGAAGGACAGAAAAATGCCTCGGCTTCGCCGTTGTTTGCCTGATAGTTTTGCTCTATAAGCTTCAGCCATGGCAAGGATCGACGATGCGGCCGTGCTGAAAGGACGGCGAGATTTGATTTGGCAAGCCCAAGCGGCTGGTTGGTCTGTTTACGATCCACTTTCTCGCAGTGGCTATCGATGCGGACAAGCCGAACGATGGCTGTTCGACCAGTTTGATGGCAAACGCACGCTAGCTGACATCCATCGCGCTGCCGCACTGCACGCTAGCATTCAGATCATTGCCTGGCATGAGATCGTGGCACTGGCCGAGACTCTCATCAGGCGCGGACTGGCTCGGCAGATCGCCGGAGCCGGGGCGTCGATAGATACTCTGCAGCCCGCGCGCAGTTGGGCACAATGGTTCAGTCAAAGCGTCTCGTGGCGCCTGCGCGGCGTGAACCCTGAATCCTTTCTGCGTTGGTTGGCACCGCGCACCGATATCTTCTTTTCCAGCCTCGCCATCCGCATTTGGCTGGGCGCGATGCTGATAGTTACGCTATTGGTGATCGCGGACTTCGAACGTTTGCTGGATCAAGCCCAGTTATGGCAATGGATCATCAAGCCCTCAAGCGGTTCGGCGCTCTTCGTCATCTTTGTTATCACGCGCGCCGTTCATGAACTAGGACACGCACTGGTACTGACACGGTTCGGCGGTCGTTCGCCCGATATCGGTGTGATCTTTATGCTCGGCGCGCCCTGTGTTTATTGCGATGTAACGGAAAGTTGGCGTTTGCCTCACGCCTGGCAACGGGCGGCTGTGGCGGCAGGCGGGATGATGGCCGAGTCCATCGTGGCCACTCTGGCGGCGATCGTTTGGCTTATAACCGTCGATGGAACCGTCAATACGCTCGCGCTGCAGACAATGATCGTTTGTTCGATCAGCACGTGGTTGATCAATGCCAATCCACTGATGCGCTTCGATGGCTACTACATTCTGAGCGATTGGTGCGATGAACCGAACTTGCGCACGCGGGCCGATGAATGCGCAAGATACTTGTTCACACGCTTGATGATTGGTCGCGCGAAGGAACTGGCGATACCAGTCAGTCGCCGTCGCTTCTGGGGACTAACGGCGTTCAGCATCCTTGGATTTGTGTATCGCATCAGCCTGTCGTGGATGATGGCATCTGTTATCGTCGCCATGTATGCGGCCTGGCACTTCGAAGCGGTCGGCAAGTGCATTGCCATCGCCTTGCTCGCTTGTTGGTGGGGAGTACCTGCAATGAAGCTGGTCAGTCAACTCGTTCTATCGGCCAAGAGCGTTTGGTCTCGAGCTCGGTTAGGCTTGCTCGCCAGTTGGGCGCTGCTGATGATCTGCATAGTGCCGATACCAAGTCGCGAGCACGGCCAGGGATGGGTACAGCCAGTGCGCATGCAGGGACTGTTTGCACCTCAGACCGCACGTTTGCTGGACGTCGGCAAGTATTCGGGCCAGCGCGTGCAGCTTGGCGATACGATCTTTCAATTGGCCGACGAACATGCCCATCTGCGATACATCGAACTGAGCAGTCATGCCGAGCGCGCCGAAGTGCAATTGGTATCGCTCACCGGTTTGCAGAAACGCAATGAACCAATCGCTGCTGATTTGGATGCGGCTAAGAGCACTGCGCACAGCCTGACGCGTCAAGTGGAATATGCGGCTCATGCGATCGAACGATTGAGCGTCAAAGCCGAAATGGATGGCAAGTTAATCAGCATGCCTGGTCCCAAGTTGCAGGATATCGATGGCCATTCTATCGAGCCCGCGCCGGCGTTGTGGTTGGATAAAGATCAGCTGGGGCGAACGGTACCGCAAGGTACGATGCTGGCGGCCATTTGTAGTCGCGAACAGTTGGCCATCGTGCCATTGCAAGATTCGCAACTGCGCGATATCTGCGCTGGTACCAAGGTGCGTTTCTTCGTACCATCCCATTCCGATCGCGTCTGGGATGGCACTGTCGACAAGATCGTACGGTTAGAGCAAGTCGATTCGCTAGCGCGCTTGATCGCCTCACAGGCGGCGCAGCCCGATAACAGCCAATCGCAATCGATCACCACAAAACAGGATCGCGCTGGCTATGCCGCCGTCATTGCCTTGCCGATGCAGGATGCCTCGATAGGCAGCCAGGTCCAAACCGTCTTCACCGTTCCCGCCCGCACTCTTGCCTCCCGCGCCAGCGATTGGGCACACACCAACCTGCGCTGGCTGATTACTCAATAACCCAATACAATCTTTGGTCCTCAAATCTTCTATCTGGTCTGACCAAAAATTAGGGACTAAAACTAGAGCGATCGATAGACTCTTAATCGCGTGGCATACAGGCCGAGTTCTTTTACTTTCAAACCAGTCAGCGATTGCCAATGGTGGGCGTACTCTACCAACTGCGGACGATAGTAATCGCAGAGGCTATCGATATCGGCGATGTCGACACTGTCGGACTTATAATCGACGATTACCCAGCCATCGGGCTCCTCGAAGATCAGATCGATCACTCCACGGATAATGGCAAACTGGCCATCGCGCTGGGCTGGAACATCGAAGGGTATTTCCGTGTAGCGACGCGAGGCATTCAACGATCGTTGCCAGACCTCTGAGCCAATCACGGCTTGGACCGTCTCACACAATTCATCCACGCGGCTGGCAGCAATATCAAGTTCCATGGCAATTGGCGCAGCCTGACGACGCAAGTCCACGCTCGATGATTTGCTGGCCATCTCCAACAGTTGATGCACGGCGGTGCCCCAGACCATGCCATATTCACCGGCGGACTGCCAATCCGGGCGGCGCGAGCCTCGCAGCGATTCTTTCTTGACATTGACGATCGAATAGGTCGGTTGACTGGCTGCTATCCAACTCTGTCCGAACTGAGACGCTTGCGTCGGGTTCGGGGGTGACGCGGCTGCTGGTGTCAACGCGGCCAGTTGCTCGTCAGTTGGAATCGGCAGCCGAGTGGCACTGCTGACAGTTGCATGCAACTCCGACCATGCCGACCTCTTATCGCCTACGCTCACCACGAGCATATTGGCTGCTCGCGTGGTGGCGACGTATAACAAGCGAGTCTCTTCCGCATCGAGGAACTTTATCTCTTCCGCTTGAAAATCATCCCAACCGACCGGCTCGGCGAGGCTCTTGTAATGATTGTGCTCTCGTCGCTCTGAAATACACATCGCTCCCTGCGGTTGCCGCGTTCGACGTGAGATATGGACGCGCGGCGGTATGTCGGTTAGCGCTGCGGTATCTGCCAAGAATACGATGGGGGCTTCGAGCCCTTTGGCTTTGTGCAGATTCATGATGCGTACGGCATCATGATTGTTGCCCATGGCCGTAACACTGTCGGCCTCTTTGATTTCCAGCAGTTGCTCTAGGCCGGCGATCAAGTCGGCTGCGTTATCAAATCCGTGACTGTAGGAACGCAGGACTTCGAAAGCTTTCAACAGGCTCCCCAGCTCCACATTGCCTTCTTCTGCGGCGGCAGCTTCGGCCAAGAGTCCCAGGCTGGAGGCAATCTTTTCAAGGGCAACTACCGGTGGCAACGAACGCAACCAGAGCTGGAACATTTGCATCTGCTCGCCGCATGTTTGGAATCGTTGTTTTAAACTGGGCTCCAATTCATCGGGCAAGGGCAACGTAAAAACAAATGTTCCCTCGGCACGTTTGAGCTCATACAACTCCGCATCGCTGAATCCAAACAATCTTTCTCGCAGTAAGCTCAAGTAATGCACCGGGTTATAAGGGTCATCGGCTGCTCGCAAGACATCCAGCAAGATCGTTAACTGGGGATTGCCCGCCAGCGCGTTATTGCCCGATACTTCGCAGGCGATGCCATGTCGCTCGAGCGCCGCCTTATAAAAGTTGATGCGTCTCATGATGCGCGTAATGATCAAGAAATCGCTGGCTCGCACGGGCGAAAGTTGGTAACACCCCGCGGCTTCGGACCAGCGTTCGATGGTTTGACCATGGCTGATCGCATGACGAATGAAGCGCGCGATGTGCTCGGCTTCGTTTTCTGTGGCCTCATCGTTTTTGCCTTCAACAGGCAATTGATAAACACCCGACAATTCACCCTCAACTGGTCTGGTGCGCCCAAATTGCATGTGAGCGTGGGCCGGCGCATATTCAGTGGCTTTGTCGGGAAACTTTTGGACGAACAGCGCGTTGTTCCAATCGAGAATCTGCGCGCTCGAACGGAAATTCTCGGTCAACGAAACCACCTGGCCACTCGATGCTGCAAAAATCTCTTTTACCTGGTTGTAGGTAACGATATCGCCGCGACGAAAACGATAGATCGATTGTTTGGGATCACCCACGATAAACAACGCACCGGAGCGTAGTCGACAATGTTGCCACGAGGGTTCATGCACATTGTCCGAGGCCAGCAGTGTCACGACTTCGGCTTGAATGGGATCGGTGTCTTGAAACTCATCAACAAGTAGATGCGTGAACTGCTGTTGAAAATAGCTGCGCAGATGCGGTTGTTCGCGGAGGCCCTGGGCGGCGATCAGCAGCAGGTCGGTGAAATCGAGCACGCCTTCCATTTGTTTCAGCCGTTCGTGCATGCGCAAAGCGCGGAGCACGAATAGTATCACGCAGCGATATCTGCGTTGCCGCCAATTGGTCAGAGCCGGTTTAACCACGCGGTCACGGAATTCATTGAAGCGGTCAAGCTCGGCTTTACCGACGCGCTTGTCATGCCACTTATATTGAACTGCTTTGCGGGTCTGGTCGAAAAAGTCCAATAAGCGATAGAAACGAGCTTCATTACGAAACGATCTGGGACTGGTGCGTACGATTAGTTCGTATCGATCCATCAGTTCGTCTCCGCCGCGGTCGGCTGGAAACAACGGTATCAACGTGCGCATGTGTTCGATGTAGTCGCGTGTTGCTGCCTGGCATGCGGCCAGATCAATGTTACCGACAGGCGAACTGGGCCAGTCAGGGACATCGCGATATTGCACCATGTTGTCAAAGCAGTCGCGCAGGAGCGAGGTCTCAAGTCCCAAGGCATTCAACTGGCCGAGCAGATCATCGGTGGCTGTGTCGGACGGATCTGGCGTCAAGCCTGAGGATTCGTTCCTGGTTGCATAAAGTTCCGCCAGATTCTCCTGCCAAGCGCGAGCGACCAACTGACTATGCTCGTCGGCTTCCAACTCGCGAAAGCCGGGATGCACTCCGAATTCGATGGGACGCTGACGAATCAGTCGAGCGCAGAAGCTATGAATGGTTCCGATGAAGGTCTGGCCAAGCGATTCAGTGGCTGCACGCAAGCGAGTCAGCCTTTGCAAGCTTGGCTCATCAGATTGTTCTTTCAGTTGATCGACGGCTCGGACCAACTCGCGCTCGAAGCGTACACGCAATTCCGCAGCGGCTTTGCGGGTGAACGTAACAGCCGCCAGATGCTCGGCCTGGCAAGTTCCCTCGGCCAACATGTTGACCATGCGCGTGACCATGCTGGTCGTCTTGCCGGTTCCAGCCGCCGCTTCGACCATAAAGTTAGTTTGCAGATCATTGGCCAGCCGAAATCGAACATCGTTCATGGCAGTATTATCTATCACTCAACGTTTTGTCTGATCTAAGTTCGCAACTGCCGCCAGGCCTCAAGCTGAACATTCTCTGCGGCTCCGGTCTTCAAATTGGAGATCTTCACTAACTGCTTCGCGGGTCCGCAGACCTGCTGATAATCGCAATATCCGCAATCCTTTTCTTCGTTGGTGGCAATAAACGTACCCGCAGCCAGTAGATCGAGCATGGCCTCCAGCACGTTGTTGCCTGCCGATAATTGCGATGTGCTCCACTCATAACGCAGCCCTTCGGTGCGCGGGCTTGGGAAGAAGTATCCAAAGCCTTGTACCGAAGCTGGATCTTGACCTAACTGAGCCAAGCGCGCTGCCAGCATGCGTACGTACAACAAGGACTGCAACTTGCGACCTTGGCGAATCGGATCGGCTAGCTCGTAGCCCCAATCCGAACCGGTCTTGTAATCCCAGATGAGATACTGGGCGCTTGAGTTCTGACCAAATGAGTCGATGCGATCAACGCGATCAATGCGATCAATTCGGCCGCAGAGATGCACCGCTCTACCACTCTCCAGTTGGATGACCATCGGTTCATCCGTATCCAGTTCGGTCGCAGCATGTGGCTGGCTGTGTTTCAGACTACCCAGCGATGCTTCCATGATCCAAGTCTCAGCCCCGCGCTGCGTGCGATACTCGTGTTCCTTCTGCAAAAAGATTTCGCAGGTTTCGACCAGCTCTTTGCACTGACGACGATAGGCTTCGGCGTTATGAATGGGAATGCGCTCGACCTCGCCGGCGATCTTGGCTTCCAGCATGTCTCGCAGACGTTGCGAATGACACGCGGGATCAGGCGTCTCATTGACGGCGAGCAGTTCTCGCAGAAACTCCTCAAACAAGTTGTGCAGCAAGCTACCGATATCGCTGGCGGATAGCCAACGATCAGGATCTACTTCACAAGCGCTGGGCGGTGTGATCTCCAGGGCGCGCGAGAAGAAATACTTGCGAGGACAGGTGCCTAACGTTTCCAGGCGGCTGGCCGACATCGGATGGGTCGTCGCGCTGACTAACAAGTCCTGGCCCGCTGTCGGTACCCAACCATCGAACGCGCTGAACAGTTCGGCTAACTGACTCGTATGGGCAGCGCGCTGCTGACCGATACGCGGGAACAATTGTATCAAGCGTTGTTGCCGCTGGTCGTGGCCTGACGCAGTCAACAGTTCACGCGCGATAGTCTCATCTTCGGTCAGCGGTTTTTGCGAGTGATCGGCGACAAACGAAACAACTCCACTGGTTGGTTGCTGGGCAGGTAATCGACTCAGTTGCGAACTTGGAAAATACTCACTATCGTCGATCAAGTTGCGCAGCGTGTACGAGCAGACGACTTGAGCTTGCCCGGCGCCTTGCAGTCGCGTTAGCACACGGTCGAGCGTAGCTTGTTCGTACAGCGATTGCTCTTGGGAAGTTGTCAGATCGGCGGACAATCGTCGGCGTTCGTCGTCCAGCAAGATAGGATCGACTGACTTGCCGCGTGGGAACTTGCGATCATCCATACCCAAGACACACAGGCGTGGTCGGCCACTCGCACCGCCCTGCTCCAGTGGAGCGACGTGTACGGATCCCGGTTGTGGTGTACTGGCCAGCAGTCGACTGCGCGTCGGCAACTCTTCTAACCACGCTCTGATATTCACAATAGCGTGCGAATGTGCTTGCAGCATCGACAGCATGGCATCGATATCCTCGAGCAGCTTGGCGCGAGCGTAACGATCGATGGTACTGTCTGCCCGTGCATGTTCAGCCAAGAGCTGCCTGGCGGCTTGCAAGATGTCGATGGGCGAGGCATCGACCGGTGGCGCCAAGTCAATGAGCGGACGGATCGTGCTGTGCAGGGCATTCAGCGTCGCTATGCCGCGGTCGTTGCGATCGCGATCCAGTTCTTTTCCGCTCGCCGCCGTGTTGTTCACTTCGCGCTGGGCAGCATCCAGAGCCAGTTGCAGTTGCGGCAGGTAGCGTTCGATACCGTAACTAATGGAAAGACGCCCGAGTGTATTGGCTAGCCGCGCGTAACCTACTTGCTCCGCTTCGCTGGGCCGCGCGAGCAGTCCTTCGCGGAGCATTTGGACTGCTTTCGATTGCAAACACTGGCTGTCGAGCCAACGAATCCAACTGCGCAGCAGTCGACCTGGTCGAGAATAAATACAGGCGATGCCTTCAGCGAACGTGATAGGTAAACTGCGAAGACCGTCGTCCTTCGGATCTTTGGCGTTTATCGATGCAGACCATTGCCACATGCCTTCCAAAACCAAAGGCGCATAGAGTTCATAGTCGGTTACCAGTATTTCGATTTGATCGAGTGGCACCGTTTGATCGGTAAAAACGAAGGCATGTTGAAACACGCCGCGCACTTCATTGATCTCTCCCACGGCAGCGAACCGCTGCATTTTGATCGTCGATGTGGCGATGCTCGCATCGATCGCGGCAGGTACATACGCGCAATGCGCGCATCCACTACCGTTCATTAGCTCCAGCAGGTCTCGCTCCAACTTCGGAATCGGAAATGATTCGGGTTGTAGAACATTTAAGCGAGCTGGCAATGCGAGCTCGTGAGTTTCGATCGCTGACATTACTCCGCTGATGCAGTCTGCGTAATCGACTTGTCTACTAGCGGCTAGCTGGTCGCGAACTCGGCTGAAGATCAGCTTAAGATCGGCCGCTTTCTCGGGTACTTCCAGCGCGTCCTCGCGCAGATCATCGATCGACAAACCGGCTAGTCGCCAATCGTGGTAACTCCGCACCAATAACCTTGTCAGCGCATGGCGCGCCGAGGCGTGGATTCTGAAATAAGCCAACTGCCCGCCCTGGAGCAACTCATCGACAACGCGATCGACGAGTAGTTCCAAGCCAGCACGGCCGATAGGCGTCCGTTCGTTTTGTGCAAGCCAGGCTGAGGCCAAGTCATGGACAACCAGTCGGAAGGTCTTGGCATGCAGGTTGATATGCCAACAGCCGCTGCGAGTGAGGCGATCTTTCCACTGTTGGCCCACTCGCAAATGTTCAACCAATAACCACTTTTCATCCAATGGCGCCGCGCGACAATGCTCAGCCAGCCAAAGAATCACGCCATTGGAATCGGTTGATGTTTGGTCAGTCAATTTCGGTAAGGTCTTATCGCGAAAGCTGGTAGTGCACGCTGCCCATGATGCGGTCCTCGATACCGGGCCGCCATGGATTGGGCAAGTTGCTAAAACGCATGGCCCCGCCCCCTTCATAACCGCCTTCTGCCAAGACGCGTTCCGAAGGGATATAGGCCATCACATCGTTGCTGTATCCGGCTACCCAAACCGCCGAACCTGTTTTCTGAGCCAGTTCGCGTTTGATGCGCAACTGGTAATCGATCACCACTTCGCCACCAAGTGCCACGAGTGTGAGCTGCTTGCCCAATTGCATTGTTTGCACTGGATACGGATAGCTCTCGCGAACCTTACCTTTTTCTTGCAGCTCTCGCGCCAGCGCAGCGCCGCGTCGTTGATCGAAGGTATCGCTAGACTTCTGCAGCTGTTCGATGCCTTCGCGAGTTTGAGGTGCAAACGGCACATCCAGGACTTCAAAGCCGTATTTGAGCGATGAATCGATATTCGTGGCGGCCGGTAACAGCGCGGTTTCAACTGCCGAAGCCAGCGACTTGCCATGCGTCTGCGCCATTTCGATCTTGCCGCGCGGATAGGGATTCTGATCGCCACCGCAACCCATCATGAACAAAGCTATCGTACCGGGATGGGCGGCTTCGATTTCCGTTTGAGCGTAACCGGCATAGTCGGCGTTGAACTGCATGAGCGCAGTAGTGGTGTTGTGACATGCATAGCCAAAGACGACAGCCTTGAGCTGCTTGCCATCGGTCGATTCAACGCGCAGTATTGGGACTTCATGATCAACAGGCCCAGCGGGATACGGACTGTTTTGATAGCCAGTGCTCGATGGCAAGCGTCGATTCATCGCAAAGCCGCATCGAGCATACGAGTAACCAAGTTTGGCTGCGTCCATCGAGTCGATGGCAGTGCCAATCGCGTCAACAATCTTGTCGCGCAGTTCGATGAAGTACGTCTCTATGCGCTTGGCATGCTCTGGTTCGACCTGGTACATCACCGACGTTTCGACATTGTCGCGCACGACCGGTCCGCAGTGTGTATGCGAACAGTTCATCAGCAAAGCAGCCGGATCGATTTTGTATTTCTCTTTGATGCGCTCAGCCACTTGCTCGCGCAGTGGCTGAGGGATCGAGATGAGATCACTGGTAAGCCAGACGGCTCGTTTGTCTTGTGCATCTGCCAGTACGAGAACCTTTACGTACAGATCGCTCAACACGCCTTCCGATGGCGTCTTGCGACTGGCGTAACCGGCCATATACATCGGCTCGCTGGGCGTGACCTTAACCCGCGCTACACCAGCGCGCCAGCCATCAGCGGCCAACACAAAACTGTTAGCAGACAATACACAAGCCAAAACGAGAAATCTCAACATTGCTATTTTCCTATCCTAGAATCTTTGCCAGCCAATCTTTTGTCAGATCTGACTAAAGTTTGGATGACGAAAAACAAAACTACTGAATAGGCGAGTAATCGGTGGCTTTCATGAAGAGCGACTTGACGCCGCCTTTGACGGTGAGCGATCCACCGGCTTTTTCTTCGGAGCCCTTGAGAGCTGCTTTCCAATCGGGATCTTTACCGAACTCACCGAAGCTGGCCTTGGCTGCTTCTTGGCTCTTGTGCGAAACGATGTAGATCAGCGTATCGCTGGCACCTGATTGATCGCTCATCGGTACCCAATAAACGATGTTGGCAATGCCATGCTTTTCAAACAGCTTGACTGTATGATCGCGGAAGCGTGCGTTGAGATTCTCCAAGCGACCCTTCTCAGCCGTGTAGGTTCGCAGTTCGAAGACGCGATTGCCTTTCTTCTCCAGTGCCACAGCCGGTGAGTAATCGGTGGCTTGCAAGAACAGCACATCCACTTTGGCCACCAGTTTGCCATCAGTCTCGCTGGCTGCTTTGGCTTTTTGCCAATCAGCATCGGCTTGAAAAGCTTTCCAAGAGGTTTCGCGAGCTTCGCGCGATGGATAAGCCAGGAAGTAAATCAGTTTACGCTCTGGGTTCTCGATCGGCTCGAAGTAGCCGATGTTGGTAATGCCATGCTTTTCGAACAGCTTGGTTGTGTGATCGCGAAAACGCTTGTTGAGCGCATCCAGCTTGCCTTCGTTGGCATAGTACACGCGCATTTCATAAACGCGTTTGTCAGGTTCCGCTGCACGCGAAGTGATAGCTGAAGAGAACGTGCCGGCCAACATCGCTGCAGCCAGTACAACAGAAGAGAAACGCCCGAGCATTGTGTGGTTCCTAGTGTGAGGTGAGACAAAAGAATTGTTCGTCCGTCAATTTTGTCAGACGATCGGAGGTGAGGAGCGAGTATTGTACACAAATTTCCACCGACATTTGTATAATCGCCTCACATGACTCTCCCCCCGATACAACAGAAACTGATTAGTGTTGACGACGCGGTTGCCCGCATCGTCGATGGTTCCACGCTGGCCTGCGGAGGCTTCATCGGTGCGGCTCATCCGGAAGCCATTTCAGCCGCCATTGAACGCCGCTTTTTGAAATTCGGCTCGCCGCAGCGGTTGACGTTGGTTTACGCAGCCGGTCAAGGCGACGCGGCCGACCGAGGCTTGAATCACCTGGCTCATGTGCCGCTGCTCAAACGCGTTATCGGCGGTCATTGGGGGCTGTGCCCGCGGTTAGGCAAGCTCGCCCTGGCAGGCGAAATTGAAGCGTATAACTTTCCGCAAGGCGTGATGTGTCAGTTGCTTCGCGATATCGCGGCTGGCAGGCCCGGTTGCCTGACGCACGTCGGGCTGGGCACCTTTATCGACCCGGAGAATGAGGGCGGACGATTGAACGATCGTACGCTCGAGCAACTAGTGGAACGCGTCGAGCTGCGCGGGCAGACATGGTTGCTCTATCATGCCTTTCCGATTCATGTAGGCCTCGTTCGCGCCACCGCTGCTGATCCGTTTGGCAACCTGGTCATGGATGAAGAAGCGATCGTGGGTGATGTGCTGCCGATCGCGCAAGCCGCACATAATCACGGCGGCATCGTGATCGCGCAGGTGCAACGTTTGCTCGACCGCCCTGCCCCGCCGCAACATGTTCGTGTGCCAGGTCGCTTGGTAACTCATGTGGTAGTCGCCGATGCGTGCGATCACTGGCAAACGTTTGCTGAACAATTCAATCCGGCATATTGCCAGCCAGCCGATGCGGATAACTTGTTTCAGTTACCGGAGCGAGCAACCGATAGCGATTCATCGATCGATGTGCGTCGCATCATCGCCGAGCGAGCTTGCGATGAACTGCCGCGCGGTGCGATTGCCAATCTCGGTATCGGACTGCCCGAAGGCATCGCCCAAGTAGCTGCCGCGCGCGGCTTGTTATCGGAAGTAACATTGACCGTCGAAAGCGGTCCGATCGGTGGCATACCGGCTGGTGGTCTGAGCTTTGGTACAGCGCGACATCCGCAAGCGATCATCGATCAACCATCGCAGTTTGATTTCTACGATGGCGGCGGTTTGGATTTCGCTGCGCTGGGTGCTGCTCAAGTGGATCAGCATGGCAATGTGAATGTCTCGCGTTTCGGGACTCGCTTTGCGGGTGTAGGTGGCTTCGTCAATATTTCTCAGAATGCGCGGCGCTTGGTATTCTGCGGATCGTTCACAACTGATGGTTTACAAATCGCAATCGAAGATGGCCGCATGCGGATTGTTCGCGAAGGTCGCGTGGCCAAATTTGTGAAGCAAGTGGAACAAGTCAGTTTCAGTGGTCCCGTGGCTCGCGCTCATGCCAAAGATGTATTGGTAGTCACCGAGCGGGCCGTGTTTCGGTTACTGCCCGAAGGTTGGGCGCTCATCGAAGTCGCAGCCGGGATCGACGTCGAGCGCGATATTCTCGATCGCATGGAGTTTCGCCCGGCTGTGTTGTTGAACCCTCCGCCAAAGAAAATGGGGTCAGGTCTCTTTTCCTAGTGATTTAGTTCGTTTGCAGCGCATGTGTAATGTCTGACCACTGTTTGAGTTGGTTGGTCGCCCGATTTAAAACGCAGAGATCGCAGGGGAGCAGAGAAAACACAGAGAAAATACACAGGGGGAGTTTAACCGCTGAGTCGTGGAGACACGGAGACGGGAACGACGTTATGCTTCTCCTGAGAAGAAGCAACCAACGCTTGGAATTTGTTCTCTACGATTTCCTCGGCTCCTCCGCGATCTCTGCGTTTCAAATGCATCGGTAAGCAGTCCAACGGTGGAGTTCACCGAGAAGTGTCACAAAACTGCTTAACGGCGTTGGGAGAGATGCATCACTATCAAATCCAGCCGCCGTTGACGTGCAGGGTTTGGCCGGTCATGTAGCTGGATAGAGGGCTACATAGAAAGAGAATGACCGAGGCGATTTCGTCGGGCTCGCCGAAGCGTGCCAGGGGGATCTGGCCAAGCATTTGATCGCGGGCCGCTTCTGGGATCGATTGGCCCATCTCGGTCAACACCACACCCGGGGCAACTGCATTAACGTTAATGCGGCGCGCTGCCAACTCGCGGCTGAGCACTTTGGTAAAAGCAATCACACCAGCTTTCGCCGATGCGTAGTTGGCTTGACCGAAGAAACCAACCACACCTGAGATCGAAGCCATGTTCACGATGCGACCACCATCGGCGAGCAGCGGCATGGCAACTTGAGTGGCTCTGAATACGCCTGACAGGTTCGTGTCGATGACGGCGGACCATTCGTCATCGGTTAGCTTCTTCAGCGTGCGATCGCGCAGGATGGCGGCGTTGTTGATCAGGAAATCCAATCGACCGAACTTCGATTGCACCTGCTGATAGAACTCTTGCAACTGCTCGCGATCGCGCACGTCGGCTGGCGCGATGAACAGCTTGTCATCGCCGCTGGTCTCGCGCAGTTGATCGGCGCGAGCGCGACTGATGCCATCGGAGTCGTCAAAGTAGTTGACGGCCACGCAAGCGCCGGCTTGTCGAAACTTTTGAGCGGTGGCCAGGCCCAGGCCTTGAATGCCACCAGTGATTACTGCAACGCGACCAGTTAGATCAATCGAAATCATGTCGTGTGTGTATGCCGAACGCCTATGATGCTCTTGCCGTCTGCAATCATCTGCGTCAGGAAGTTAGGCATGGCTCCGACGTAGCATTTGCAGTGTTCGCATACGTTAGCATGAATGGAGATCGTTTCGTGACAACGCTGACAGATTTTTTTGCTTTTAGGAGGTTCACCCTGTTCAGGCGGCTTGGGCAGCGGCTCCACGTCGCCTAGTAGTCTCAGCACGCCTGTCTCGGTTAAACTCTTTTTAGGCGGCAAAGTCAATTCAAACTTGGTGGCGCATTTCGGACAGCGAACTTTGTGTCCCACCAGGTTGGCAGGACCAGTCAGACGGTGCCCATTGGGGCACAGGGTGGCGATGGTATCCATGATGTGGATCTCCGTTGCTTTGAGTTAATTGTGATAGTGCTTCAAACCCTTCTATCGTCTGAGTGTTTCGCGCCGGCTCTCATTTCTCCATGGTATTTCTGCAGTGCGGCGTTTCGCCTTCGTTAGATTTTGTTTTCGTCAATAAATCTTTCGTCTGAGTTCATCTGACTAAGAATGGCGGAGACAAATTGGGGTAAAAGAATTTTCGATCATGCGAACTGGTAAATGGTTACTGCTAACGCTGCTGTTGCAAGTGAGCGCTTGGCTGTATCTATGGACAGTTTATCCACACTGGGATGATGACCTGACGTCCGCCGCTCGTTGGCTGAACGAAGATCGCACTGCCTGGTCTCTCGATCAATCGTTTCCCTGGTACGATCCGCCGCGAACTCAGTTTCTGCAATTCGATTTAGTGAAACGTCGTTGGAAATGGCTCACGCGTCGAGAGATGATTCGTGAGTATGACAATGAACTGACGGGCATGGCTTTATGGGATCTCAAAAGTCCAAGTCGCGGTAACCATAACTATCTCGCGGAACAATTCGATCGCACTTCACTTGAAACTCTTGTGACTCGTGAGATCGCGCCACCGCAGGAGATCGATCCTTCCCATTTCCGGCCAGAGATCTCCGGCAATCGTTTTGTTCTTAGCCTGCTCGGCAATCGCTTGGATTACTTGGATTTACTGGATCCTCATTCCAAGTTTCAGTCGATCGATATTCTCACGTTCGGTGCTACCGAGAGCCACGAAGTTCACTCAAGCGCCGATGGATGGATATTGATGGAATCGTCGCCCATTAGTAACCGCACTGGGATGCCGAGTCAGTTGGATCTGTTTCGCATGGCAGATGGGCAGCTTCGTCTTGAACGCACTTGGGATACGCGGTTCAGCGGTAACACAATCTATTGGCATGGGTACCTGGTAACCGTGCCAATGAATGTGGACGAAGTTGAGTTTCAATCACCTGTCACCGGCGAAGTGTTGCGTCGCTTTGATTTCTCAAGCAGGTTTCAGTCGGATCAAGTGCTTGAAGTTCTGAACTGGCCCAGTGGTCCTGTGATCAAGTACTTCACGTTGGCTGGACCAAAGTACTTTGACGTCCTGAGGGAAAGAACGATCGAGCAACTGACCGCCCGTGAACTCGTAGATGGCTTGCCCGATGGCAGCATGCAAGTTTGTATGGATCTGCAAGGCGCGCACATTATTGATCTGGACAAAGATCGCGAACTGTTTCAGTTGCCTTTCAGTTACTACTCATTGACATTACTCAATCAGAATACTCTTTTGTATGTGACTCGCGACTACGGCGTGAGCTTCCACTTTTATGATGCGCAAAGCGGCCGTTATCAAAGCAGCTATCGTCCGTTCGCCTTGGTGATTTGGCTATCGGTAGCACTCGTCGTCGGCTTTGCAGTTTGGGCCGTATTGTGGATGCGACACAGTCGTCGGGCCGGTTGGTCACCATGGCTGGATGTAACGCTGGTGCTGTGGCTGCCTTGGTGCATGATGCGATTGTATGCAGCGTCCATGCGTTCTAGCGCGGTTTATCCCATTTCCGTGATGGAGTATGGTATTGGTATCTCGATGGCGGCGCTAGCGCTCGCCGTTGCCTGGGCGATACATCGACCAGGTTCGCTATGGTCACGCCTGCGGCCGTTGGTTCTGCTCGAGATCTGCAATGCAGTTTGGTGGACGGCGTTGCCCCACCAGCATGCATCCTGGTTCATGAACTTTCTGGTTCTACAGCACATGCCACTGCTCTTTGTTGCGTGTTATCGTCAATTTACACGCATGTTGAGCCTGGCATTCTCCAAAGGCGATCGGCTTGGGGCATCGCATCCGTCGAGCCACATTGAACTGCAGGATTTTTTTGTATTGACCTTTTGCATCGCTGCCACCCTGGGTGCCTACAAGTGGATCAGCCCTTCCGTTTATGGTCAGCTAAATGCTGCGGGCTTGGATCTGCCGTGGGGATTTGCGCTGGTGATCATCGTCATGCTGTCGCTAGGCAGGGCGAGCAACCGTTTTTTGCTCGGCGCGGGCGTTGTGCTTACAAGCGTGTGCCTGGGCGCATGGCTGGCCGATTGCATAGTCAGATGGACGCTCGACGCGCGTCTCGATCATCATGGTCGTTACGTCCATTTCTGCAGAGTCAGCGTCCCTCTGGCTGCTGGCGCTTTTGTTGGCTGCCTGCCGCTTCGGCGCTACGCGGATCGAACAAAGAGATTAAGTGGCCAAACATCGGTAGAGAAACAAAGTGAAACGTAACGCCCGAATGTTAGCGGTTGGATTGCTGCTGTTGTTATTGCCGCAAATAGTTGGTTGGATCGCCCTGTCGCGGGCGACGCCGTTTATGGGATTTAACAATCTTTCCTGGTACAAACAACAGCCTGTTGCGCTCCAAATAAGCGATTTCGGATACGCGGACGGTTCCAGCTGGCACGAGGTTCTGCGCTATGATCTTCAGGCAAGGCGTTGGGAACCAGTGGCCGATAAGGTACGGGCACGAGCCTACGAGCTTGTCCACCCCACAACAAAGTCACAGTATTGGCGTATGGATTGGGGATCGTTCGAAGAAAATCAACCTTGCACCGCCGAGTTGATTGACAATGCCACACAGCAAGTCTTGAAGACGCGGCAGTTGCCTCGCCCTTGTAGTCTCGTCGACCAGCGCTTTGCGGTTTATGTCGATAAGGGATGGAACTGGCTGGATCTCGACGACGAGGCCTCTGAGTTTCAAAAGTTTACCGCACTTGGCCCCATGATTAACGCAACCTGGCCACACTCTTCAAGCCCTGAAGTGACCGTCGATTTTGATACTCCGATTACAAACGGCGGGCCGAAAATTGCGCGCGCAGGCATCGTGCACTTTCGCCCGGGGACGGGCCCTCAGGTTGTGACAACCTGGAGAGCCCTCAATTGTGGTCTCTACCTCTACATGGTCGATACCGGGCAGGAAGTCATCTCGGTGGATCCCTCGGGCAAGCAGTTCGAGTTTCGATCCAAACAAGATGGCGCTGTCATCTACACAGAACCAATACCTGAAGGTGTAGATTTTGCGAGGATGAGATGGGATGACTGCTTGTCCATGGATACGCCCGACGGGCCGCTGAACTACGACGTCCTCAATCGGATTTGGATCAAAGGCCCTAAGAACGGTGTACTTGAAGCGTGGCAGAAAGGCACCGCCAACTATCAATTTCGCAGCGACGACAAACTTGTCGTTTATAACGTCGAGGCCCAGAAGGTCTTGTGCGAAGTGCCGATATCCGACCTCATTCACTTTCTCGATGATCAGACAATTGTACATGTCGACCAGCAATCGTGGATTCAATTTCACTTTCGCAGTGCCGATGATGGCCGCATTCTAAAAACATATGCTCCTTTCAGTTACGTGAATCCTTGCCTGGTCGTTTTCTTGGTGCTGTACGCGCTCTGGGCTGTGCTGTGGATGCGCACGTCACCGAGAGCGGGTCTATGGGCATGGATCGATAACCTGATCGTGATCGGTCTGTTGATGGCTCTGCTGGTTTACCGAGGCATCAGCGTTGGACCGGCATGGGATATCTTCCGACCGACGTATCAGTACTTGGGTGGCTGCGTGTTGGCCGTACTGTCGCTCAGCTTGATGTGGTTGGCATTTGGTTCCACACGTTGGATGCTGCGCTTGATTCCGCTTATGATCTGCGAAGCCGTCGTGTTGGCCATCTGCAGGATAGCGTTCGGTGAAAAGCTCGATCCAGTTTGGCGAGCCATGCTGACAGTAAACGTGCCAGCCATCGGCATTCTCGCCGTCTTGATGTGCTTGAGGCTACTCAAATGGCGATTGGTCAACGATGTTCAGTTACCTGCGTCGTCCGACTCGCTGCGCGGTCGCACGCAGTTGGCCGATTTGTTCTTGGTTACCGTCGGAGTAGCGTTGGTTACTGCGGCCGGAGGTTCGTCATTCAGCTTGTTCCAGCAAGCTGGTGTGGGAATTGGTTGGGCTGATATGGTGGCCAGTGTGATAGGCGTGTCGCTTATCATCAGCATGATGTTAGCGGGGCTGAGCTGTAGCAAGTCTTGGTTTGTACAGGCGGCTTTCGTCAGTTGTATCCTGCTGATATTGCTATGCGCGGAAACGCTGGATCGCTTTCCGGTTATCGAACGAATTGAATACTCTTGGCAGCATGCAGGCAGCGCTCGCGTCGTTATGTCGGGCGCGGCTGCCTGTTTTGTAGCTGCGGTACCTTACCGTTTGCGTGGTTATCGACTGATACGTTCGTAAAGTCGTCTGACAAAAATTGAATGACAAAAAACAAATCTATTCCCAAAGATTGCTCGGTAAGGTTTGGGGCCAGGGGCCGGTTAGGGTGGCTTGGCGAATGCGGACGCTGGGAGCGGAGGAAGGAGTGCGCCAGCCGAACTCGGTGTTAGTGTCTGCGGGCACAGGCCGACGGTAGACGTCGGTGGCGTTGATGTTCAAGATCATGTGACCAGCTTCGATGCGCAGCGATAGTTTGTTCCACTGGTCGTTGGTCAGTTTGGGCTCGCTCAACTGGCGGCCATCAGGATCATCGGCGCGATTGTTGAGATCGATCCCGCCGAATTGTATATCGCTGTAAGTCGGTAACCAGTGCAGTCGCACTTGCCCAGCTTCGACCAGCAGCACGGTCTTGCCGATGATTACCGAGGGAACGGGCGTTTGGCTATCTTGCCAGGCTTCATATTCAAAGCGTTCGCCTTCCAGCAACGGGCGCGCGTAGAGCAACACATTTTCCGCGTAGCGGATCTTTGACTGGATGTCCGTTGATTCCATTTCATTGCGGATAGAGCCAAGTTCGCCGTTGGCAAATTTCCAATTCGTCACGTGCGTCGCCAATGTCTTGGACAGCGGTGCGGCGATATCCATGGATGATACTTGCAATCCATCCACCAGCGGACGATCGTAATGCTGGTCCTTCCAGCCGCTTAAAGATGCGTCGAGCATATTTACTTGAGGCGCAATCTCAGGCGAACCGACCAGTTCGACCGCGCTTTGCCTGGCGGGTAATTGACTGGGTATAAGACCTGCAAACGGAAACGATTGACTGACCAACTCGGTGTGCCCCAGTTTTTCGCCGTCGATCGATAACGTCACAACATTGTTTTCATAGTGGCAGGCCAGTTCGAACGGTTCCGCCTTCTGCGGCTCTTGGTTCAAACGCAACGAGCTATTCATGCTACTGGTCAAACGAGCGTTGATTGCTGGATAGATCTCGCGCGTACTGCCACGCGTGTAGCCGCGATACTCAAGGAACGCTCCGTTGATGATGCCTCCGAAAGAATTGTTGCTCCGATCTGGACCGCTTTGCAGAACCTTCAACTTTAATGTCACGTTGCCTTTGAGCGGATACCTTAGCAACAGAGCCATCGAAGTCTGCGGCGCCTGCAATTCATGTTGTTGAGAGATCAGCCATGGCCTATAGGGCTGCTTGTAACCAGCAAAGGCTTGCGTATTGGAAGGCTCAGGCACACGAATACCGATCCAGTGCTTGAGCGTTTGCGCAGATGACCACTGCGTGCTGTCGGTGTCGGCCGCTAGTTCCTTGGCCGACCCGTCGCTATGGATGCTGAGTCTGTCTAGGGCCTGGGCTAAAACGCTATCTGGCGTTCTGCGATAGTGGGCTGCAAGTGACGTACGAACTGGTTCGGGCAGCTTGATAAACCAACGCCCAAATTCTTCGGCGCCCAGCGGTGGTAAGGCACTGGCCACGCGTTCGTGCAACGGCTGTTGTTGCACTTCGGATCGCAGTCGCATCCATTCACACAACAGACGCACCAGGGCCTCGTAGTCCGAGCTGTCTTTGGGCAACTTGTCGAACAAACTCTTGATGGTCTCATCGAGCTGACCATTGGCCGCGGCATCGCTGAGCAGTACATCGAGCAAGCTGACCGTGTGCGACGCGGGATCGGCTTTGAGCAAACGGGCCGCGTCTTGCCACTCGCGCGAGCGAAAGTACAGCGGCGCAGCGCAATCCGGAAGGCTCTCAAAGTGAAACGCATCCCAGGAGGTAACCGGCTGGTCAAGCAGAAGCATTTTTGTGAACGCAAATCGCTTGTCAGCGGGCAAAGCACACAGCCCCATCAGTGCAGTCAACCGCTGACTATGCTGCTGGGTAAGCGAGGTAGTTGCAGACGTGGTCGATGATACCGATGGCCTCGATACTGATGGCGTTAACATCGATGGCGTTAACATCGATGGCATTAAGACTGATGACGTTGATGAAGTTGACGATACAGACAGACCCTGCGGTGCGGTGTGCTCTTGCATGTAGCGCAGCGCGGGTAGGGCCATGTAGGGGCGACTATGGCGAAAGCATTCTGCGACCAGTTCCGACAGAGCATTACTGGCGGTGTTCGACGGTCCGGTCGCTCGTGCGGCAAACGATTGCATCTTGTCAACGTAAAACGGTACGAGGTCTCTGAACTGTTGAATGTCGTCGGCCACGATCGCAGTTCGCATGGCATATTGATAGTAAGGGGCCGTAGCTGCCAGGTTCGTGTCCATAGCCCGTCTTAACAACCGATCGCGCGTATCTCGCGACAAAACTTGCGTTGCAATCGCGAGGTCCGCTGCACGCACTGGGTCATCTTTTATGTCTTCGGGTAGTGGCTGCAGACTGCACTGGAGCAGTAACAGCCAGTTCTCATCGTTCAGTTTGTTTTGCTGTAGCAACTGATCAACATAGGCGCTGGCTTCGTCGACTCGTCCCAACGTACGCAAGGTCATAACGATCAGCCCATGCGCGTCCCGGCCGGTAGTATCATTCGCCCTGGATCGAAGTTCGGCCAGCACTGCTTCCAGTCGGCCAGCTTCGGCAGACCATTGAATCATTTGCAATCCGAGGGAATGGATAGGGGTCGGCTCGCGAAAGCGCTGCAGGACTGTTGGATCTACCGCATTCAACGTCCTGAACGAGAGCAATTGTGTTGTCGAGCGAACATTGCGTCCGGGGTCCAGTTGCGTGATACCGCTGGGCACAGTCGTGGACATAGTAATGCGCGGGATGCCACGTGGTGTGGGAAGTCGTTCAATCGCATAATTGCGAACCACAGCCTGTTTGGCTTGTGGCATCACAGCTTGTTGGAGCTCGAGGGAAACTCGTTCGGCATCAAACTTCTTTCGGCGCCACACACTGAGCAGCTCGAAGACCCGCTCCAGAATCGCGTGGTCGTCGATGATGTTTCGAAAGATCGTCGCGTTGTTCGTTGCGGCCATTGCAGTGGCCGATGGTCCCGGTCCTAGCAAACTACTTTGTATTCCACCTGTGGCTGGGTTGGGACTGACGACCGGCGCTGCAGTTTCCTCAGAGTGAAAATTCTCCATCATCCGGTGAAACGCTTCGAGCGACAGCTCTGGCGAACCATTGTCCGCAGCGGTCTCAGCCAGTTCGATCGCCAACAGCTCTCGCAAATGCGGCACCTCAGAATTCACAGTCAACTGCGTCTGAGCATTGGCTGCAATACTGAACGATATCGCTAGAAGGAATAACGCTGATTTAAATTTCATGGGAACTAATCTTTGGTCAATCAATTTTTTGTCTGACTCTTTTGTTGCGGATACAAATAGTCCAGCAGCGAACGCAACTGTACCTCGGCGGCGGGCTGGCTATCGTTGGCTTGCAGCGCCTGAGCAATGCGCAGGCGAAATCGCGCAGGCACCATATCGATAGACTCATTCCCTGCAGCTCCGTAAGCAGCAAACTGCTGCGCCAGTTCCGCATGCCGATACTCGGCTAGCTTCTCAGCGATCAGCCAACAGGCCGGCTGTAGCGTTTTCAGTTCCTGCGACAGGCCATCGGACTTTGCTTGCGCATATCGCTGATGCAATTCACCCGCCAGCCTTATATAGGCATCAGGCTGATTCAAACCATCGGCCAGGTACATTGCCATCAGCAGCGTGCGCGGCCGCAACTCTTGCCAAGGGCTCTGAGTAAATTGACTGAGCAGCGTCTGCGCATCGGCGTAAGCTGAAGCATCAGACTTAAGGTGCGTTAGCAGATCATGCATGCGCGATACAGGTAGCGCCCCTGGAGCTGTGACGATGATCGAGTCCGGAACTAAGCCAATTGCCGGCAGTTGCGAGACACGAACGTTGTCAGCGGTCTGACGGGTTGCATCAAACTCGCTCCTGAGAATGCGCAAGACAGCAGGGCCATCGATCTTGTTCTTGGCCTTGTGCTCAAGCTGAACGAGTGTAGAAATGTACGAGTTATTACTGGGGTCTCTGGCCGACGAGACGGACATCAAGGCAGGATCTTGTCTCACCCAGAGAATCGTGCAGAGGCACTCGACTGGGCAGTCGCTCTCATAGTACTTCTGCGCGATTACGATCGCATGCTGTATATCTTGCAGCGGTAAAGTTGAGCCACTCCCCCCGCTAGTCGATTTCTCTTTTAACTCGACCAGGTAGCCGTCGAGAATCGCTTTGGCCTTATCGACGTTCTTCGTCGCCAGATAGCACTCAAGGAGCAAAGTCTTCGGACTGTTCTCGGCGCTGTGACCAGGCGGCGCCTTCTCATCGACTCTTTTCATCAGCTCAATCGCCCACTCGTAACGTTTGGCGTTTGTGAGTTCGCTGGCCAGTTCCCACTCAATGATATAGTTCGCATCGGCAGGCATTGCCAACGCTTGATCCAAAGCACGTCTGGCGGAATTCTCGTCGCTATTGCGCAGGTGCATCAATACTTCGAGGCATTTGAGCAGCGAATTTCTCTCTGACAGTGGTTCAATTGTTTGTAAAACTTTGGTTACCGACGTTGGGTTCGTTACCAATGCATGGAGAATCGTTAACGTTCCGCGCACGTGCCCTCGAACAGCAGGCAGCGGTGGCAGCGAAAGTTCTCGCTTGGCCAGAGCTTGACACAGTCGTTGATCGAGCAAGTTCTGCGTTGGTTCGCTCAGCTTGAGAGCTTTCCCGGTGTTTGCAAAGGCACTGGCATACCTCGGAACAAAATCATCGAGCAAAAGCAGCTTCTGCAACAGCTTTTCAACTTGCTCGGGGCTCGACGATCTGACTGTGTATTGCAAGAGGCGGTCCATCTTTTCGCTGGGGGTACTAAACCTTTCTAGCGGCCAATCGCCAAGTGCATTGGCCACGCTATCCCAGGCTCGATATTGCAGGGTTGCATTGAAGAAACTTTCGAACTCGCGTTCGAATAGCTCGGGATGGTCATTGAAGATGGAGAGATAGCCTGCCACCGATTCCTGGGGCCGTGTCTGTCGATAATTGGCAAGAGTACTAGCCAGTGCCGACTGAGAGTTGCTCTTGGAATTTGCTTTCCATTGCTCGCGTAGTTTGGTTGCTTCTGTGCTTCGGCCGGTGGCTTCATACCACTCAGCCAATTGATTCACCAGAAAAGAAGACTTGGGATTGTCTGCCAGCCTTGCTTCCAGCTGCTTGATCTGCTCTTTGGCTTGCGACGAATTAGCCAGGACTTGCATGGCCTGTTGGCGATAACTGTCGTTGGTAGTTCTAACACCCGTTGTAGGGCTGACGCTGCTACCGCTGGCGACGTTGCCGCGAGTTGGCCTGGTACGCCGCACGATTTGCTGCGCAATGCTTAAGGCGGCTGCTTCGTTTTTCTGAGCACGATGCTGATTCATCAATTGGGCCAACATGGGCAATTGAGTTCCACTGCGCTGCTGGACTCGCTGCATCAGGCTACGACTCATCTCGGTCATGCCCAGTTGTGACATGAGCGTCGCGATCTGCGTTTCGTATCGCGGATTTAGTCGCATCGCAAACAGTCGTTCTGCCGCGCGCTTGGCTCGCTCCTGGTCGGATGCCTTGACCGCCAATTGCAAGATGGCCAGGTCGCGCTCTTGCATCAGCTCCGTTGTAATAGGATTTAATTTTTCAAGTAGCTGGAGTGCTTCCTGCGTGCGACCGTTTTCGAAATAGATGCGACTGCCTAGCATACAGGCCAGGTCGCCAGCGACGAAAGTTTGTTGCAACGCCGCCAGTTCCCGCGTTGCCCCGTCCTTGTTCCCATTCCAATGCAGCCAAACCAGATAACACAAGTGATCGACCGCTGACTGCATCGCATCATCGTCAGCTTGTTCCGCCTCTGCTTGCAGTAAACGCTCTAGCTGCTGGCGATAGACTGTGTTGGTGGAGATGTGAATCATATACATGGCCGTCAGCAATTCGGCAGATTGCAGCGGCGATGCCGCCGGGAATGGTATCAACTGCAAACGATTGGCACCGGTACTTGGGGTGGTGATCAACGGAAACACGACATTGGCCGACGGAGAATAACTGGCTAGCTCGGAAGGACGCATGCGCCGTGCGCGCTCGGCTTGAATTTTCTTTAGCTCGCTGATCAAACGTAACGGATTATGGCGATGAAGATTGGCTAAGGGCGCTTCCGTCTCTAGCCCAGCCACTGCTTGAGGTCGATCCAGCAGTTCGGAAAAGAACATTGCCGTTTCGTACAAGGAAGTCGATGTTATCGGCCTGCCTGCTGAAGGCTGCCGACTAGTGGGGAGTTGCGTTTTAATCGCAGCCAGGGATGTGTCGATGGCCAGTTCAACATCGAGGGGTAAAAGCAAGCGGGCATGGAGCATGGTCGGTGCGGTACGGCCATTCTGCCGGAAAAACTTCAGCAATTCCTCGCTTTCATCCCGGCGATCCATAGCGCGCAACTCGGCTGCCATGTACAGCGATAGCAGAACAACTTGTGGGTCTTGGGCACTAACTGGATTGGCTTGTATCTTTCTCAGCAGTGCTAAATACTCGTCGAGCCTTTTGGGGTCCAGACGCGGAGCATTCGACCGGAGGAGAGCCTGCGCCGTTCGAATAGCTCCTGCTTGCTGTAGATTCTGTGTCAGTCGTAAGGTGCTTACGGCGTTCTGAGCCAGGCACAGTATGGCCTCCTGCTCTCCTAACTCGGCGAGTCGTCGCAGAGCGTTCGATGAGTTTATGGGGTCGGGTCTATACAAAGTGGTCGTAGTGTTACCAACGCTCAGAGTAACACTTTGCCCATACGTTTGGATTGGCGTAATGCCGAGTCCAGACGGAAGACCTCTAGTCATATTGTTGGATGATGAACTGCCCGTCTCCACGACCGGCGCGAAATTCAGTAAAAAGGCAGCGTCCCACAACTTATCCAGATCATTCTCTTGCTGCACGCTTTGATGGAGCGATAAAAGCCCTTTCACTTGTCGGCTCGCATCGATCGAGGTCAAATACAGCGCGATCAGTCGCGCATCGCCGAAGCAAACCACCGCAGGAGTGGACAACCTGCTCTGCGCTGGTGGCGAAACGAATAGGGAGTTCGTCGTTAGATTCGCAGCAATTAATACTGCGCGAATCATGCACGACCGTCGGTCGACGCCTAAAGTAGAACTGCTTGCCGGTGCAGCGCTCGGACCGGCGCGCCTGCCAGCGGCAGATGCCGTCAACGTCTCGCGGGGTAATTTGAGTTGCAGAATCTTCTCGGCGACCGCTTTGGCTTTATCGAGTTCATCTGCGTGTACATACATCTGCATGCAAACAGTTAACACCTCCCAATCATCCGGCGCACTGTTAATAGCTCGCTCCATCAAGCCGAGGGCTTTATCCATTTCGCCGATAGTCAACAACTGCTGTAGATTGCTTTGCAGATCAGAGGGTGACATTTTCTTGCCGGCGTACTTGTTCCATACCGTTTCTGCCTGTTCGATATCACCGCGTTCTAGTAAGAGTTTGGCAAGCTCCATGCCGCCTTCCGATGACGGTGACAGGTTGTTTAATCTGGTTTGATAGTTGACTGCGGCGTCCCAATCGCCTTCGGCGCGCGCTAGGTCAACCAGGTTGTTGAGAAGCACGGTGTCGCGCACATCCTCCGTTGCCAATGGTTCGAGCAATTCACGCGCGCTGGCCAGATCCCCGATGCTCTGATGCGCCGCCGCCATCAGCATGGTCGATTCGCGTGTTCGATTCTCTTCGCGTCCATAACCTGTGAGCCGTTTGATCAGCTCTTCGAAATTGTTGTTGCGCGTGTAGAGTTCCGATAACATTTGAACAGATTGAATTCGTTCGGCCGTGTTGGTCGCTTTGGACATGGACCGCCATGTCAGTTCGATGGCCTCATCGGTTTTGAAGTGGTTACTGAGCGCGCGCGCGAGCAGATCGATGGCTTCGCGATCGTTGGGATTGGATCGCAAATGGCGGCGCAGTGCGTCGAGCCCTTGATCGATTTTGCCAGCTTGAAAACAAAGGTCTGCGTAGTAGCGATACTGTTCAGTGTTCGCATCCGCCGCGGCCAACATCTCCTGAGCGGCTTTGATAGCTTCGTCCATTTGGCCAAGCCGAACATGCATTGCAGCAATTTGCATAAGGACGCGCGATTGGCCGCGGCGATCGAGTGTCATGAGCTTGCGCAGCGAGGCCACGGCTTCGCCGACTAGTCCTGATCGTTGTTGCAGTCGAGCCGCAATGTCGAGCAGGCCAACCGACTGCGGTGCAAGTTGAATCGCTTGGCGAATGGAGTTGAGCGCTGGTTGCGTCTTGCCGGCCGCTTCTTGATAGAGCGCTAGTCGTTTCCAGGTTTCGGGCTTCTTCTGATCTTCCTTGGCAAGTTCCGCTTCGAGCGCGTCGATCTGTTCGGCCAGGTCACTCGCGGCGAGATGAACTTTGATTTCCAGATCGAGGACCTGGTCTTGTTCTTCCTCGCCGCTGGCTTGTTGGCCAGCTAACTTTGTTTGCGCTAACGCGTCGGTATAGCGCTGAGCATCCTTTAGTTTGGCGGCATAACGCAGTCGATGTGCAAAGGTAGGTTGCATCTGGCAAGCTTCTTCCATGGCCGCCAGGGCCTCACTATGGAAGCTAAAGGTCGTCAGTACTTCGCTCAGTCGCACGAGGTTATCGCGGTTTTTGCGAGGTCCGCTGGCAAGTTCTTGCCAGACCTTCATGGCTTCTTGGTCGCGTCCCAGGCGATGCAGATACTCACCGAGGTACTCGCGGTACTGCGGCTCTGCATCGGCCTGTTCCACCGCGCGCGTATAGAGCTTGATCGCTTCCTCAGTCAGCCCCGCACCGCGCATGAGATCGGCCACGCGCGCTACCATCACCGGATCGTCGGCATGTTTGTCCAGCAGCTTGCGCCAAACATCAGCCGCTGCCGCTGAACGTTGTGCTTGCGGCAGACTAACATCGCCCAGCAACAGCTCGCCGCAACGCACGATGTAGTCGGGATTGCCGGGTTGCAACTCGCATAGCGCTTGCATCGCGCTGGCTGCTTCATGCAGGTTGCCATCGCGCTCCAGTGCATCGACCAATGCCAGTCGCGGACCAGGGGCGCTGGGCGCGCGATCGATAGCGCGTTGGAACCACCGCTGGGCCGCAGTAGAGCTGCGTGCGACGGAAAGGATGCGGCCGATGCGCATCATGGCATCGATGTCCTCGGGGTGCTTCTCTATCCAGCTCTCGTAATAAGCGGTAAGACCAGGCGTGTCTTGTTTGGATTGAAACGAATCATCGATGCGCCGGCGAATGTCCTGGTGCAGCCAACTGCCTGGATTAATTTGCGACAGCAACGTCTCAAAGTCCTTGATGGCTTCCGCATGTTGATTCAATTTGAGCTTCAGCGCCGCTGCCTTGGCTTTTAACTCGACCTGGCGAAAGCGATCTTTCGTCGCCGCGGACAGAGCGTTGAACTTCTCCAAAGCCGCTGCATGATCGCCCTCCTCTTCTAACACGCTGGCTATTTGCTCTTGGACTTGTAAGTCGCCAGGGAACATTCCTTCTAAACGCTTCCAGATCTTGATGGCATCCTCGGTGCGACGCGATCGTTGATAGACTCGTCCCAACTCTTGAAAGATCTGCAGTGAATCGGCTTTATCAGGTTGGCGATCGATCGCGCGTTCAAGAGCTGCGATGGCGCGCTCGGTATCTCCGAGCAGAATGAGTGTCTTGCCGAGATAAAAGCTGGGCAATGGTTCTTTGGGTAGAAGTTCTTCAGCTTTTTCGAACGCGACTTTTGCCAGGCTATCGTTACCGCGTCGGCTTTCGATCAAACCCAGCAACGTAGCCGATTGGCCGTTGCTCTGTTGCGACGCTTCGCTGAGTAGTTGTTGGCAGAACTCATCGAGCGTCCCGCGGGTGATATGAAAGTCGTACACGCGATCCAGCGCGGTGCCTGGGCGAGGTTTCTTTTTGAGAAGCTCGACGAACCGCTGGTTGGCTAGCAGCTCTTTCTTTTCTTCAGCCGTCGGTTCAGATTGTTGAGCGTCAACCTGAGCCAGAGCACTCAGGGAAACCCAGATAAGGGAAGCCCAGACAAGGGAAACCCAGATCAGCATCATCGCCAGGCGTGAGGGAAAACGCATAGCAAAAGCTCCGATAATCAGACAAAGATTTTGTGACAAAAATCTTCTGTCAGATCTATAGTAAGTGCCCAAAGTTTGCGGAACGCATCGCCAACTATTATAAAGAAGTTTCAAACACCGGCGCCTGTCGCTCATCAGGAATTGCACATGAATAATGTCGACCAGCAGTTGAAAGAGGATCTGATTCGTTTTCGAGAGGACTTTAACAAGCTGCGATTGGAAATCGGCAAAGTCGTCGTTGGCCAAAACAAAATAGTTGAGGGTGTCTTAATTGGGCTGATAGCAGGCGGTCATGTGCTGCTGGAAGGCGTGCCGGGCTTGGGCAAGACCTTGCTAGTGCGAACGCTAGCAAGCGCTCTGCATTCGACCTTCTCGCGTATTCAGTTCACGCCCGACCTGATGCCAGCCGACTTGATCGGCACCAATGTTTTGATCGAAGACAAAACAACTGGGGGGCGTCGGTTTCAATTTGAACGCGGTCCAGTTTTTGCCAATGTTTTGTTGGCGGATGAGATCAACCGCGCGACGCCCAAGACTCAATCGGCTTTGCTGGAAGCCATGCAAGAGCGCAGTGTTACGGTCGCCGGCATCTCGCATAAGCTGGAGGGCCTGTTCTTCGTGATGGCCACGCAGAACCCGCTGGAAATGGAAGGCACCTATCCATTGCCGGAAGCTCAACTGGATCGCTTCTTCTATAAATTGTTGGTTCCCTTTCCATCGATAGAAGAAATCGAAGTCATTCTCGATCGGACCACGGAGAGCCAATCACCGGAGGCTGCGCGGTTGATGGAGCCGGAACGCATTCTGGAGATGAGTCGCTTGGCGCGGCGCATTCCGATCAGCGAAGATGTGCGCCGCTACGCGATTCAAACAGTGCTCGGATCCCATCCGGATAATGAACTAGCCAGTCCGATGGTCAGTCAGTTCGTACGCTACGGTTCAAGCCCACGCGGCGCGCAGGCAGTGATACTTGCCTCGAAGATCCATGCGATACTCGATCATCGCTTTCATGTCGCCTGCGACGATATCCGCGCCGTAGCCGCTAATTGTCTGCGCCATCGCATCCTCCTAAACTTCGAAGGCCAGGCTGAGGATGTAAAAACAGATCAGATCGTCGAAGATATTCTCAAGCATGTTGATAAATTGCAGTTGGTTTGAGCAGAAAAAACAACTGACAAAAAATGAATGACAGAAAATATAGCAATCTATGACTTTATTCGATTCCGAGTTCCTGAAACGTTTGGAGTATCTTTCGCTGATCTCTAAACGCGTGTTCCGCGGGCAGTTGCTGGCTCAGCGGCGCACGAAGCAATTGGGGGGCGGGATCGAGTTCGCGGATCATCGCGAGTATACGAGTGGCGATGACCTGCGTTATTTGGATTGGAATATCTACGCGCGTTATGGCGATCTGCTGTTGAAACGTTTTCAAGAGGAAGAGGACCTGCATGTTTACATTCTGCTCGATGTATCACCGAGCATGAGCGTCGGCTCGCCCAGCAAGTTCGATTATGCACGACAAGTGGCTGCGGCGCTCGCCTATATCGCTTTGGCCGATTTGGACCGAGTGGCCATTCATGCGTACGCCGATAACATCGTGGGTTCGATGCAGCTAACGCGCGGTAAAGATCGTATCCTGTCCGTACTGCGATTCCTGGAAGAGCTAAAGGTTTCCGGCACCAAGACGGACTTGGCGCGCGTGGTGCGAGGGTTCGTGAACCGCGCACCTCGGACTGGTTTGGTGGTCGTGCTGAGCGACCTGTTCGACCAGGCGGGTTTCAAAAAAGGCATCGATATGCTCAGGCATCGACGCTTCGAACCGCATGTGATTCAACTGCATACGCAAGAGGAAGCACAGCCGACTTACCTTGGTGATATTGAACTGGTTGAAGTGGAAACCGGCGAGTTGCGCAAGTTGACGGTGACCGAGCGCAAGCTGCGTCAATATCAACAGCTCTTTCGCGAATTTCTCGAACAGATCGATACGTACTGCCGCAACTACTCGCTTTCATGCACGCGGACGACGATCGATGTACCGTTTGACGAGCTGATCCTGCGCATGATGCGTGCTGCAGGTGGCGTAGGATGAACATACTCGAGCTAGCCAATCCCGCTGGTTTATGGTGGGCCGCTGTCGCGGTACCGATCGTGCTTTTATATGTATTGAAAGTGCGATTGCGTCGGCAATCGGTCAGCACCTTTTTGTTTTGGGACCAGGTCTTTCACGAAAAGAAGCCGCGGTCATGGTGGCAACAGTTGCGCCATCTCTTGTCACTGCTCTTGCAAGTGCTCTTGCTGGCGCTGCTCGTCTTCGCATTGGTCGATCCCTTGTGGCAATGGCAGAAAGCGCAGCGGCGCAAAGTACTGTTAGTCATCGATAACTCGGCCAGCATGGCAGCGGAGGATGGCGGGCAAACTCGCTTGGTCAAAGCCAAATCGACTGCGGCCGCGCTGGTGCGTTCGTTGCGAGTCGGCGACGAGATGGCCATCCTGGCGGCTGCGGGCAAGCCCGAAGTTGCTATTGGTCTGACCGATCATGCGAGATCGTTACTCGATGCTGTGGACAAGATTGCTCAAACCGATGCGCCGTCGGCGCTCATGGATACCGTGCTGGCAGCCAAGCGATTGTTGGCCAGCGATACACGCTCGACGATCTACGTTCTCACCGATGGTTGCGATGTGGCCACGGAGAACCTCAGCAAAGATGAATTGATTCATTTGATCGGTTTTGGAACGGAGCGCGATAACCAGGCGATCACGCAGTTTCAAGTGCGTCGTAGTTTGTTGGACGCAATCGGTTATCAGACGCTCGTCGAAGTAAGCAACTTTAGTGAGCAAACCTACAAGGGGCGTCTGGAGCTCAACCTCGAAGATCAACTGATCGATGTGCTACCTGTCGAATTGGAGCCAGGTGCCAGCAAGACATTGCATTTGGATCACGCATCGGCCACCGGCGGACGGCTGGTGGCTCGTCTTGACACGACGGATGCACTCGCGACGGATAACAGTGCCTTGGCCGTATTGCCACGGCGACATCCGATCAACGTAGCCCTGGTCACACCGGGCAGTGTTTTTCTCAAGAGCGCCTTGGACTCGATCCCGCTGGTGGATGTCAAACTGCTTCAACAAGATCTGCCCATGGCGGCCGATGGAACGACGATAGTGCCTGTTGATTTCGTATTGCCCGATACGGCTCGACGACCGATCACGATCCTGGATCGCCTTGTGCCGCGCCAGTTGCCGCCGGGCAAGCTGCTGATTATTCATCCGCAGAGCGATACGGACTTATGGACAGTGGCCAAGCCGATCGAGCAGCCCATTGTGGCAACGGTGAGCGAGCAATCCCCAGTGACGCAACATGTCAAGCTAACCAATGTGCTCTTTCCGGACGCGCGCTCGCTCACCTTCAATACTCCAGCCGAAGTGCTGATCAAGACGCCACTGGATGAACCCTTGTTAGCTCATATCCGACGACCAACTGGCGATGTATTGGTCTTGAATGCTGACCTCGATCAAGGTGATTTGCCGCTGCGAATCGCGTTTCCTGTCTTGATGAAGAATGCGCTCGAGTGGTTCGATGGTTCACCGGCTGAATTACAACCTTCGATCGCTAGCGGTTCCGCCACGCAAGTGCTGTTACCCAAGATCGATAAGCAGAAGAATGCAGCGACTGAAAATAGTGATGCGACTAACGCGACGACTGCGACTACTGCGGAGTCAAGCCAGCCTGATATCGGTGTGTTGGAGCAGAGCCAGAGTGCCAAGGCAACCGAGAAGTCGGTTGAAAAACAGTCGGACCAATATTGGGTGCGCGATCCCGTAGGTAATGTCATGCCACTGTCGAGCGATACTGAGACAGCGATGTTGTCGGTGATGAAGCTGGCGGGGTTGTGGTCGATTGGTACCAAGGATGATTTGGAGCGCGATCCGTGGTTGCCACCAAAAGAATCGCTCCCCGTCACTAAGAGCAGCGATGAAGCATCGACCACTGAACGACTTGAACGCGTGCGCCACATAGCTTGCAATTTATCCAATCGCGAAGAAAGCGATCTGCATCCACGTCTGAAGCTTGAATCGGTCGATGAGTTGGGGTTGCTGAGTTTGGGCGGCAGTTCGATTTGGTTTTACTGCGTGCTCGTGGCCGTCGCGCTAACCGCGGTGGAATGGTGGTTGTATCAACGGAGAATCGTAGGTTAGTTTTTTGTCCCTCGTTTGCGTCAGGCTGGTCTGACAGAAAATGTACAGGACAAAAGATGGGGTATCCCTAGTGAATAATGTGTTTCCCTATGCTGTTGAACTGACGCGACCATGGATGCTATGGTTGTTGGTGCTATTGGTACCCATTGTCTTATACTTCTGGCGCAGCCTGAGCGACTTTCCACTCTGGCAACGACGTGTATCGCTGTTTGTGCGCTCATGCATTGTGAGTTTGTTGGTGCTCGCCCTGGCTGGCTTTGCCTGGCTCAGTCCAACGCAGCGCATGTTTGTTGTGCTGGCGGTCGATCGAAGTGAGAGCGTAGATGCCGATGCGCGAAGCCGCATTGATGAAGTGATTGCACAGGCGCAAGCCGCACAAGGGACACATCAACTGGCTCTGCTGGACTTTGCCGTCGAGCCCGGCAGCGTCGTCACTGACTTGGCGCAGCGTGAAGAACTACCGAAGGAGCAATTGCGTGGTACGAACCTGGCTGCGGCCATTGAAACGGCTGCGGCATCCATTCTGCCTAGCTATGTGCCGCATATTGTTCTGCTGAGCGATGGACGACAAACGGTGGGCGATGCAGTGCAAGCGGCGGCCAGTGCGAAGATGCCTGTGAGCACGTTACCGTTACCCACGCGCGATGAACCCGAAGTCCAAGTGGCCGAAGTCACAGCTCCGGCTCAAGTGCGACAGGACGAACCCTTCTATGTCGAAGTAACCGTGGCTACGAATCATGCTGACGAAGGTTACATCGACATTTATCGCGGCGATATCTTGCATAATCCCGGCAGCAAGAAGATGAAGATCGAACCGGGTGAAACCAAGTTTCGCATTCGCGATTCCATTACCGGCGACAAGCAAATGGAATATGTGGCACGAGTGCGAGAATTCCAGGATACATTGCTCGACAACAACTCGGCTTCGGCAGTTGTCTTTGCCTCAGGTAAGCCGACCGTGCTGCTGGTCGATTCGAACTCGGACCAAACGAACGATATGCGTTGGGCTTTGGAGGAACAGGGCTTACAAGTCCAGGTACGGCCTGTCGAAGGCGTGCCGCAAACGCTCACCGAGTTGCAACGGTTCGATTGTTTGGTCTTATCGAATGTACCTGCTACGGCGATGAGCCTGAATCAGATGGAGATCATTCGAACTTATGTGCAAGACTTGGGCGGTGGCCTGGTAATGCTTGGCGGTGACCAATCGTTTGGATTGGGCGGTTATTACAAAACGACGCTCGAAGAGATCTTGCCGGTGCGTAGTAACTTCGAGAAGGAAAAAGAAAAGCCCAGCCTGGCGATGGTGCTGGTAATCGACAAGTCTGGATCGATGGGCGGTCAGAAGATCGAATTGGCGAAAGACGCAGCCAAAGGCACTGCAGAACTGTTGTCGCCCGCCGATCAATTGGGAGTGGTGGCCTTTGATGGCGATGCCTATTGGATAAGTGAGTTGCATAGCGCATCGGACAAGGCATATATCGTCGATCGCATTAGCACGATCGAAGCTAGCGGTGGTACTGCCATCTACCCTGGACTGGTTCAAGCGTATGAAGCATTGTCGAGCGCTACAGCCAAGCTGAAACACGTGATCCTGCTGACCGACGGCATATCCTCACCCGGCGATTTCGAAGGTGTCACGCGCGATATGGTGGCTGCGCGCATCACGCTTTCTAGCGTAGCCGTGGGGGCAGAATCCGATACGCGTTTGTTGGAGGAACTGGCACAAATTGGCGGCGGTCGCTACTACTTTGTTGACGATCCATCCAATGTTCCGCAGATCTTCGCCAAGGAAACGGTCACAGCCAGTAAATCAGCCATCAATGAATTGCCCTTTGTTCCACAAGTCATTCGACCGACGCAAGTACTAAGTGGCATTGACCTGGAGTCGGCTCCGTTCTTGCTAGGCTATGTGGTGACACGCCCCAAGCCAACCAGCGAGTTTATATTGGCCAGTGAATCGGGTGATCCACTGTTGGCCTGGTGGCGTTATGGACTTGGCATGACGGTCGCGTTTACATCGGATGCCAAGCGTCAATGGGCTGCGGAGTGGTTATCGTGGCCTCAGTTCGGTAGCTTTTGGGCGCAAGTGATCCGTCATGCCATGCGCAAGAACGATACGAAAGGTGTCTTTGTCGAAGTGGCTCGACAAGGTGCCCGCACGCGCGTGATGGTTGACGCAGTCGATGAAGCTGGCCAGTTCATCAATGCCGCTCAAACCAAGCTAACGGTCATCGGTCCAGATCTACAGAATAATGATCTAGCCATGCACCAAACGGCACCAGGTCGCTATGAGGCTGAGGTGGCTACGAACAAGAGTGGTGCTTACCAATTGGAGATCGATCAATCGCGCCAAGGGGTGAACACGTTTCATCAGAGTCGCGGACTGGTGGTGGGCTATCCCGATGAACTGCGTTTGGGGCCAACCAATGACCAACTGCTCCAACAGATCAGCAGTGTATCGGCTGGCAAGTTTAATCCTTCGATCGAAGAGCTGTTTCAACCCGGCGAGCGCCAGGCCAGAGCAGTCACGCCGCTCTGGCCCTATCTTCTCATGATCGCCACCTGCTTACTGATCCTCGATGTCGCCCTACGCCGCGTCGATTTCAGCTTGTGGATCTGACAGAAAATTTTTTGACATAAAATTTTTTGTCAGATCAATCATCGGCGGCATCGCCATCTTTGATGACGAAGCGGGCCTTGAGGCGGGCTACTTCGCTGGCAAGGCCAGCCTTGGTGACACTGCGCAAGACTTCTTCGAAGTTCTTGTAAGCCGCTGGGGCTTCGTCCTTGGGATACTGACGACAGTTGGTCAAAATATCGTGCTGCACAAACGACTGATCGACTGCGTTTTGATCAAGCTCACGCATGGCGCGCTTGCGACCAAGTACGCGACCAGCACCATGATTCACGCTGTAGCAACTAAGCGAAGCACCGGCATCAGCCACCATGACACTGGAGCCCGCTTGAGGGTTGCCCGGCAACAGAATCGGATGGCCCGTGTCGGCATAAATCGTATCCTTCAGCGCATGATGACCAGCCGGAAACGCGCGAGTCGCTCCCTTGCGATGCACCCAAGCTGGTACGTTGTTCACAATTTCTTTGCGAGCGATATTGTGACTGATGAAATACACCAGTTGACCGGTAATGCCTGGGAACACCTCGGCAAAAGCATCCAGCACCAAGGCATTGATCAGCAGATGATTCAACGTGGCAAAGTTCGCTCCGAGCGCCATATCATCCAGGTAGGCGTTCGCTTCCGGAGTGCCCAGCGGCGCATAGACCAGTTCGCGATCATTGCCCGGTAACGGGATATCCCACTCTTTGAATTTGTTTTGCAGCGCGCGGAACTGGCCCATGGCTAGCGTATGGCCAATGCCGCGCGAGCCGCAGTGGGACAAGAACGCCACGCGTCCATCCTGTAATCCAAACACATCGGCCACCGCGCGAGCCCGTGGATTGTCCATGACATGAACGACTTCGCATTCACCGAAATGATTTCCACCGCCGTAGGAACCTAACTGCGAAATCTTGTCGGGAAAATTGCGGATGGCATCGGCTGCCAACAGACGATCGAGTCGATCGGCCAATGAATCTGACGTATCGTCATGGCCACGATGAGCCGAATCCTCGCAGCGCGAGGCCCACTCGGCCGGTATGCCCATCGCATGGCATACTGCTTCGGTAGCGCCTTCGGCCAGCAGTTGACGGCCTACGTCGACATTGATCTTGCGACTGTGCTTGGCATGCCGTTGGCCTTTGCCTGCACCAGTAGGTATGCGAGCACAGACGGCATCGATTAGCCGGCGACGCACCGGTCGTTCGACGATCTCTTCGGCTGGCAAGTCGAATTGCAACAGGCTCATCGAACACTTGATATCGACGCCCACTGGACCTGGATAAACGTGAGTTGGCGAAACGAGGACGCAGCCGATCGGCGCCCCGTAACCACAGTGGCCATCAGGGTTTAACACGAGATCGGTCACGCCAGGCGCCAAGCGAGAGTTGATGGCTTGTTGCAAGCAGAGTTCATCAAACGTCGTGCGGATCGATTCCGTACCAATCACCGTGATTGGCTTGCTGGATTCGGTTGGCAGAATGGCAGTAGCTTCACCCGTTGGAATCAGTTCTCGCGTCATTTTTGGGGATACCTAAGTCGCGACCGGACAGAATATTTAGTGACAGAAAATTCTAGTCAGAACAACTCTGACGCCCTCTAGGACAAGAAATGTTAGAAGAAGGTTATAGCCTAACGGAAAATTTACTGCCCTGCCCTGGTTGGCTTTCGACGGAAATTGTTCCGCCGTGCTGAGCGATGATAGCCTGGCTGATTGCCAGCCCCAGGCCGTGGCCGCTGGTTTGGCTGCGAGATTTGTCGACGCGGTAGAATCGCTCGAAGATGTGCGGCAAGTCGCTTGGGGCGATACCGATACCCGTATCGCTGACAGTCAGCCAAGTTTGATGGCCATCGGTCCGCAACTGTATTTGAATCTTTCCTCCTGGACGATTGTAAGTGATGGCGTTTTGAACGAGGTTCGTCACCACTTGAGTCAGTTCGACGGGCTGGCCGCTGACAACGCATGGCGCGAGTTCACATTCGATCGCGATGTTGTGGCTTGCGGCTTGATCGCGCAGCGAGTCGACAACTTCTTCGACGATCAGCTTCAAATCGATTTCGGCAGAAGTCGCTGGGCCTGCACCAGCGTCGCTGCGCGTTAGTTGCAGCAAGGAGGCAACGAGCTCGTTCATACGCTTGGCCGCTCTTTGGCACTTGAGCAGTTGTTGTTGATACTCTTCCGGTTGCCTGGGCTTGGAGAGACTAAGCTCAATGGTCGAAAGAATCGTGGCTAGCGGTGTGCGCAATTCATGAGAGGCATCGGCAGCAAATCGCTTCTGAGTCTCAAAGGAACTCTGAAGTCGACCAAGCATCTCATTGAGCACGTGACCGAGTTGTTCGAGTTCGCGATCAATGTTCGTCAGATCGATACGTGCGGACAAGTTGGCTGCGTTAATGTTTTCGGCTGTTGTGGTCATGCGTTCGATGGGTTCGACCGCGCTGCGACTGAGCCACCAACCGCCGCACAGACCAGCGGCAAGTATGGTCGCACCGGCCAGAAACAATTGGCCAGCCAGCGACCACATACGATGCACTTCGCCACCCACAGGTCGACCCACGCAAATCAACGAGTTATGCGGTCCGCGCACAAACACTTCGCGCACTGGTCCAACGTTGCTTATATGCGTCATGCGGACTTGTTGTAGCAAGCGATCATTATCAGGTCGGCTGGGTGCGTAAGGAGCATCTTGTTGTTTCAGTACCGCACCGTCGGCTCGCCAGATAATGTAATACGCTGGCCCAGCGCGATCCGATAATCGCTCGGGCAATCTTCGCGGGAGTTGTAGTCCGTGTTCCCAAGCCTGATCAAGCGACATGTTGCCCGTCGATTCCCATTCCAACTGCGAAGCTCCGCGCTGGATCAAAGCTGGTGGACCAGATCGGGGGCGTTCGGGCACAGGTGGATGACCACCGCGGGGCGAGCCGATGTCCTGAGCCAGACTATCGAGCACAGGTCGCGGTACATCACGCATGGCGCCCTCTAAAACGCGAGCGGCCGATAACAGTCCCGAGTCGACCTCGTCCCAACGCGAGACGATCACTTGCCAGTACAGTAGCGAACCAAAGCTGAGCACGACGCAGAGCAAGATAAGCGCATGCCACAATTGCAATCGAACTCGTAAGGATCGTGGCGCGCTAATCATTCAGAATGTATCCCTGGCCGCGCCGTGTTTCGATGAAGTCCTTGCCAAGCTTTTTTCGGATGTGTGAGATATGCACATCTACCAGGTTCGACAGACTATCATCTTCCTCGTCAAAGATGTGATCGTAGATCATCGTCCGCGAAACAAGCTTGCCGCGATGGAGCGCCATCAGTTCTACTAGCGCGTACTCTCGCGCCGTCAGGGCCACTAGTTGACCATCCAGTTTCACTGTTTGGTTAGCCAGGTTGACTTGCACCGGTCCAATATCGATCGTGCTCGTCGGTTGGCCAGCGGCGCGGCGAATCACTGCCCGAACGCGTGCAGCCAGTTCATGCAAACTGTAGGGCTTGATCAAGTAGTCATCGGCGCCTTGATCCAGGCCCATGATGCGATCATCGACCGCATCGCGAGCCGTCAAAAGCAATATGGGAGTCGTCGAGTTCTGTCGCAAGCGTTTCAAGAGCTCGAGGCCGCTGAGCTTCGGGAGCATCCAGTCGAGCAGAATAGCATCGTAGGGCCAGGCCGTTGCCTTTACCCAGCCATCCTCACCGTTGTCGGCGCAGTCAACTGCGTACCCTTGTTCACGCATGTATTGCGCTACGGAGTCTAGCAAGTCTGGTTCGTCTTCAACGATAAGGATGCGCAAGTGTTTGGGCCAATCTGACAAAAAATTAGGGACAAAAAACTAGATGCGTTTCTTTCTCAAGTCGTTCATGTCCTGCAGGGCCTGGTCAGTGGCGATTTGCGTTTGAATGTTGTTGCCTAAGGTAGTGTTGCCTAAGGCGATATTCAAATCGCGAAAAGCCTGATCACCTTTGGTTACACTCACAGTTCGGCTTTGGCCCGTAACAGCTCGGCCGGTGGGATCCGAGACTGCTCGCACAAAGTAGCTGTCGGTGCGCACACCTGACTGAACATTGAACAGGTAGCGTCCTTGCGGATCTGTGCGCGTGGTAGCGATCACTTCACCGCTTGTCTGCGATACTAATTCTAATCGAATTCCCGGCAAGGGATTATCACCGCGATCTTGTCGACCGTTGCCGTTGATGTCACGGAACACCTGGCCGCTCAATTCCGCTTGGAAGATGAACACATTATTCTGTAGATTCGAAAGATTGGAATTGCGAGCGATCACGTCCGCTAGTCGAGTGTTGCGGAGATCTCGGAGCAACGCGCCGGAATGAGCGTTCTCGTACCAAAAGCGATCGCCATCGCGCAGACGTTCGAACTGGTTTGCGACGATGCGTGAACCGGTAGGTCCGAAGCTAGTGCCAGGCACATGATCTTCGGCCAGCAAGCCGACCCACAAGTCGATGTTATTCACATTGCCATACAGCGACTGAAGCTTTTGTTGCATTTCTGCATTGCGAGTGATATCCGCAAAGGAACGCACGCGCGGTAGGCCCACTGCGGCTCGCGTGTCGTTATAGTCAGCCAATCCGTGATCGCGGCCGCGTTGAATGTTTAGGCTGGCCAGGTCAAAGCCGCCCGCACCCGGAGGTCCGAACAAAAAGTTGCGCACGCTACCGACAACTTTGGAATCGAGTTCTGACGATGGGTCGCTGGCCAGGTACTTGATGATCGATTCGATGGAGACCTCATCAAAAACCGTGGGATTGAAGAAGGCATCGCTGAGCGGCATCTCTTCGGCGATTGGTCGTCCGTTGGCATCCAGGAACTCAACGTCGTCGCCGAGCAGACTATGTCCAAAGCGGAAAGCGGCCGTCGAGAACTCGTTGCTCAGCTGTGGATTAACGCGTGGGTTGTAGCCACGGTATGGGGCGATGGCATTTGGTCCCAATATGGCTGGCAACCATTCGTTGTAGGTGATCGCCTGCAATTCAGCGATCACCATCGCGCGGGCTCGCACATAGAGTTGCTCGTCGGATAGCTGAGGGTTTAGCGTTTTGAGACGATCTGCCCAGCGATTGTGTTCGCGGACGAAGAGCGTATGCAGGCTGGTCAGTTCGATGTTTTCATTGGCTCGCACATCACCCGCGGCCAGAAGTTGGTTGTCGGGAACGCGATGAGCGTCATTGACTAGCGGCACAGTGCCACTGGGAAAATTGGTCGTATTGTTTTCCGGCAACATGCCATCGGCGTCCAGCTTCAGCTTGCCACCTTGCATGGTGCGCAGTTTCGTCGCTGTAGCTGCATCCGAACCATAGATCATGCTGCCATCCAGCCAGGCGGTGATCGTATTGATTTGTTGCCGTGGATTAGTGCTACTTGTGCCCGTGGCTGCGTCGAAGATCGACCGCGATGCACGAATGACTTGAGTGCCCGTTCCCAAAGGATCGAAGTAAGGATCGCTTTTGGGTACCGCTATATCGATACGTTCTGTACCGCCTGTGGGTGTCAGTCCAATGTCGTGATCGATGAACTGCCCCCAAGCATAAATCATGGCCGATAGGTTGCGATCGCTGATGATGTCCTGATCGCCTTGATCAGCCAAGGCGTTACTGATCGCGCGAGCGCTCGGCCGATCGGCACCACCCGGAGTTGACTTGCCGTCACTATACTCGGCTTTGGCCAAACGCAGCAGTTGTTCTTGAGTGCTACCCCATTCCGTTTGCGCCAGATTGTTGGCTGTACCATCGATCGAGTAAGTGGCCAGAGTCGTAGGCTTGGCTAACGAAGCCAGGTCGGCGGCCATCATTTCACGACGTTGAAGCTGCTCAACGCGCAGCGTGCGACGCTTGCTCATGACGAGCTCCTTTGAGAAGAGATAAGACTTTGCTACAGACGAGAAGAGTTTTGAGAAGAGATGACACAATCCAGTGTGTCATCCCATTAGGGTGATTTGCTCACGCAGATATCACGCAAGTAATCTAGCCATCGGAATCTGAAGCAAAGATTAAGTTGTCTGACAAAAATTAGAGACAGGAAATTTTTGTCCTCTAATTTTTAGTCTGATCAACTTCAGAAGCTTTCACCTTCCCAGCTTCGAGCAACTCTTTCAGGATGCGCTGACGGGTTTCGCCGCGTGAGAGGGCTACGATGGCCAGGCGGCGATTCTCTTTGTCGTAGTGATCGAGATGATCGACGAGAAGCGCGGTGGCTTCGGGGTGATCGATGTCGGCCAAGCCACTCACCGAACCCATCTGCAGCTCGGCGTCGCCGCCTTTAGGAAGATACTTCATGAGCTGCTCTTTCGGCGCTGGCCACGGTTCTAGAGCTACGATGCGCAGGGCATCATAACGCGTGCCGGTGCGTACCTTTTCATTGTCAGCCATCACTTTCGAAGCAGCGATTAACGCTTGCCATTTCTTTTCCAGCTTGGTATCGGCAGCTAGCATCGGTGCGATGCGGGCCATTGGCCAGTCACCACGCAGGCCGAGGCCGTTGATGACTCCACCGCCAATCACTACGGCTTGCCAATCGCGCAGCGTTGCACCATCGCGCGGCATGGAAACCTCCATGACTTTCTTGAGTATCTTCTCATCACCAGCTTTACCAGCAGCAACGGCCACGCGCCAGATCCAAGGAATGCGACGATACTCTTCTTTTTCGTCGTTGGGCAAGTTGGCTGCCATGGCTGTGATGACTTCCGAAGCAGTCTTTAGCGTCAATGGCACTAAAGCCAATCGGCTCTCCATCGATAACGAATCATTGAGCATATCGCGAGCGAGTTCACCCGATGCCATCGTCTCCGGCGGTGCCTGCTCAGTGGCATTGGCCTTGATGAAACTGATCACGTCCGCCATGCCTTGAGGCGGCAGCATCTTCTCGAGTCCTTCTGGCATCAAACTGGCGCGAGTCGCGCGGAACTGATCGAGCTCGTCGCGCTCAAGCGTCTCCTCTTTGCCTTCCGCGCCACGCAATGTGATCGCGCCCGCCGTTTCAGCTACAAGCACGCCAGTCAATGTGCGGCCCGAATCGGTCAGCGCCGTGTAAGCCATGTAGCGGCTGTCGAGATTGCGATTCGGATCGAGAATCTCTTGCAGGAAGAAATTGACAGGTTTACCAGCCAGGGCGACCAGGTCAGGACCGACGACCGAGCCGACATCATTCAACTTGTGGCAACTGCTGCAATTCTTGCGATACAGTTCTGCACCTCGCGTCGCATCGCCGCTCAACTCGGCAACCGATGCATACGACTTCAACACCGCTTCGCGATCCTGGTTCAGTTGCCCAGCCAAAAGTTTTTGTGCACGAATACGAATAGTGCCATATCGATGCGAAAGCAGCTGTTGGCGACGTGTGGCATCGATTTCGACTGCATCGACTTGTTTCTTTTCGATACTGTCCAAGAGTGCTTCAGTCCAAATGGGACGCGAGACCAGATGATCGATCACGCTGGTGCGCAGCGTTGGCGATAACTCTGGCCAAGCGGCCAACAATAGTTCGGCCACTTCGCGATTCACACTGCGCAGCAATGCCGTCAGCGCGGCCGATTGCAGTTTGGCGGGGTGCTTGGGTAACAGGAATGGGCCGAGCAGTTTCGCGTCGGCGGATTGTTCCGCCGCGGAACCGAGGCAGGCACGGTTGATCAATGTCATGCAGGCCATGCGATAATCATCCGGCGATGGTTGCGAGCTGTTCTGCAACTCCGAGCGTGCCTTGGCAGCTTTGGCCACCAGTTTGTCTTTAACCGATGAACTCATAAACAGCTTGTTGAGGCTCGGTCGCGCCTCGACATAATCGAGCATTTGTCCAATGACTCGATGGACCCAACCACTCTCGGCATCGGACCAAGAACCCGTGGCCAGGCGATCGAGCATAGCCATACTGGCGGGCTCATCCGGCATCATCTTGAAGGTTAATGGCAACAGGCTTGGCCCGACCTGCGGCAACGCGGCGGTTTGGTTCTTGAGCAAGCCATCGACAAACGCATGCACATTGCTCGGTGTCAGGCTACTGATAGCTGCGGCACGCAAGAATCGATCCTCTGGCTGGGATAAGACAAGCTGGGCCAACGCTTGGGCAGCTTGGGCATTGGGCCATGCACCCAGCGAACAAGCGGCTTGCAAACGCACCTGGCCATCGGACTGGCCCGCTGCCAACTCGCATACCTTGGCCAGCAGTTCAGCGCCGGACGATGATGTCGCCAGGCCTTCGCTGAGCCGTATGCCATGTCGTTTCACTGCGGGATGCGCATCATTGAGTGCGAGCATCACGTCGGCAGCATCCAGCTCACCGCGCTGCGATAGAGTGGCTAAAACCTGCACGCGTGTTTCGGCGCGGGCCGATGATCGCAGCAGTTTCTTCAGCGCACCAGTAGCACCAGCATGCTCTTGCTCGCGGTACCAGGTGAGCATTTGCATTGCCATGTCACGTTGCCAGCCACTGGATGAGTCGAGCGCGGCGACGAGTTGATCGGTGTTGAGTTTATCCAATCGCGGCCAGTTGGCTTTGAATTCGCCGCGTGGACGCACGCGATAGATACGCCCCATGTTCGCTCCCGCGCGCGGATCGATTTTGTCGAGCGACTCAGGCGGTATCCAACGCGGATGCTCGATGACATAGCGATACATGTCCAGAATCCACAAAGAGCCATCCGGCGCGGTGCGAGCTTGAACAGGTCGGAACCACGTGTCGCTCGACGAGACGAACTCGTTCGGTTCATCGCTGGCGACGTGGCCGACATAGGTCGAATCCTTGGGCGTTAGTTGCAGGCGATGCACAATCAAGTTCACCGGCTCGCAGGTAAACAAGTTGCCGTGGAATGAACTGCCAAGCAGTTCGTCGCGATAGATGCCAATCCCACAAGCCGCTGTGGCTACGCCGCTGCCACCAGACAACTTGAACAGTTGCAACGCATCGTTGCCTGGCACCAGTTTGCCGTCGACAGGCACGTGTGACGAAACGGGCGGTGGCGGCGCTGACTTGTTGCGTTCGATGTAATGAGTGGCCAGTGGATAATGTCGACCGAGGTCCATGTTATCGCAACCAAACCAGTTGCCAAAACAATCGCGCACTCGGCCTTGCTGCGTGCGACCAATGGCCGGCTCAATTGCGCCCGTATCTGGTTGGATACGAAAATCGCGATCACCTAGTTCATAAGGCTTATCGCTGGCAAAGCTCTTGATGGAACCACCGAACAGTCCGCACGAGCCGTAGACCCAGCCATCCAGACCATATTCGAGGCTATTAACGCGCGCTTGAAAGTTATCGACACCAAAGCCAGAGTAGAGTTTGCGCACGATGTCGGCGCGACCGTCACCATCGCTGTCTTCCGCGTACAGAATGTCTGGCGCTGCAGCAATCAACAGCCCTTTGCGCCAAACGGTAACGCCCGTCGGGAAAGGAATGCCATCGATAAAAATAGTTGATGTATCAAGTATTTCGTTCTGCTTGGAGGAAGAGAGCACGCGCACACGACCGGCTGGTCCGTAGGTTCCATCTTCACCTGCCGGATAATCGAACATTTCAGCCACGTAGACTTTGCCATCGGGACCGAAGTCTACGGCGACTGGCGATGTTACCAGCGGCTCGGCAGCCACCAGGTCGATGGCCATATCGCTGCGTGTGCGCATGTGGCGCAGCGACAGTTCCGGGGACTGAGGACGACTGCCCTGCCCTTTGCCCGCTTCGACCTGCGAAGGAAACTTTTCACGCAGTTGTTTGAGGACAACGTCGATAATCTTTTGCTCAAGCCCCGGTGCAAACTTGGTCGGTTGATCGTAGTAGATCATGGCGCCGCCACCTTCGTAGCCGCCGGCCTTCAATACCTTCTCGCTGGGGATGTAACAAGGACAGGCATTGGCGTAAGCATTGACCCAAACACGCCGGCCATCGAGTTCGCTTTTCAGTCGCAGTCCATACTCCGAGACAACTTCGCCCGGCAAGAAAACCAACGCCAGCGAATCACCAAAGGACCATGTCTGTATGCGATAGTCGATCTGCTCGCGCAACTTCTCACCGCGATCCAGTTTGGCTAACTGGACTTTGGCGAAGTAACCAGGCGGAGTGTTCTCTTTGGCTTTCGTCTCAAACTCTTCGCGGCTGGGGAGCTTATCGAGCGGCAATTGAATCTGCTCGTTGGCAATACTCAGTTCACCGATCACCGGACGCAGACCGGCATCCATCAATCGCTTGACCTCCGTAGCGATCTCTTCACCCTGTTGCTCGGCTACATCAAAACGATCATTCATCACGCCGCCGAGTGGGTTCTGATCGCCAGCGCAGCCAACGCTGGTCATGGCGATCACACCTGGATAACGCTTTTCAATCTGCGTCTGTGCATAACCTGCCCAGTCACCGCCGATGCGCGGTTCGGAGAGCGTGACACAGTGGCATGCGTAGCTGACATAAATCATGCGCACCTGGCCATCCATGCCCCGCACGACGAGCGTCGGCAAGTCATGATCGAAAGGACCATTTTTGTCGCGACGATTCTTTGCAAAGGTGGCTTTGCCAATACCCCAGTGCATGGTTGAATCGCGACGATCCTTGAGCGCGGCCAGCGCCACTTGCACTAGCTTGTCAGTGAACTCTTGCGTATAGCGATCGATGTGCGCTTGTGCATCAGGCGGTATCGGTTCACCGAAGATATTCGGCGCACAGCCATTGATCATCGGCGCTGTGTGCGAGTGCGATGCTGTGATCGATAATCGCGCCGGATCGAGCCCCGATTGTTCCTGCAGTTGCTGACCAACTTTGGCGGTGATCTCGGCCGGGATGCCCAAGCCATCCAGTGTGATGACGACGGCGGCACTCTTGTCATGACCAACCGCTAGTGCCTTGGCCCAGATGGGTTGGCGAATGCCTACCGATTCTTCTTTGCGCACCAGGAATCCATTCATGCGCACTGGGTAGTCCGGTGTGATGTCAACCTTGGCCACACCAATCGAATAGACCTGCGGCTTCAAGCTGATCGTTTGCGGTGATTGAGCAGATGCGCTACAGAGCACTAACGCAGATAGCAGAACCTGCGCAGCCAGGAACGTACGAATGGTAAACATACGCGTCGATCTCAGAGGTAGGAAAACGAAATCTGAGGGTGGGGATGAGCAGATTATACACTCTGAGAAAGATGGAAAGACAGGATATTTGTCATTCCATTTTTGTCAGATCGTTTTCCTAGTTCCGCGAGAAGCTCGCTTCGACCGTGTGGTCCATGGCGGCTGGTTGATTGGTGACGTGTTCCATCACCCAGTGATTCATGTCGCTGAGCATATTGCTGAGCAGTTCATCGGCTGCGGGATATTGACGAATCATGCAGCGCAGTCGAGCGGCATGCATGAGCGGCAGTGTTGCGCAGATGTGATCCACTCCACAACGTACGCTATCCTCGCCATACATCCATAGCATGGGCAGCTTGCGCGACGCAGCCAGGTTGCTCAGCGGATTTTGATTTTGAGGAAACATACCGCAAATGGAAACTACGCCCGCAAAGTGCTGTGGGTAACGCAAAGCGATGCGCATGGCTGTGGTACCACCGGAACCAAAGCCGGCCAGGAAAACGCGCTGCGAGGCGATCGAAAACGTACGTGTCGCTGCTGCAATCGACGAGAAGACAATCTCTTCGGCTACCGAAATCGCGGCGCGAGATTGCGACCACTGATAAGCATGGCCACACGCTTCACTGGCTTGAGTGCCACGCGGCGCACAGGCCACGTAATTCTGCAAGCTCAGCACCGGCATGACCGCTTCCAACTCGCGCTCATTGCTCTGGCAACCGTGCAGCCAGACGATCAGCGGATATTCATAGCGCGGTTCGTAACGCTCGGGGCCGAACAGCGACAGTGGCGACTCGGATCGCGACTGTGGTCCGCGACCGGCTGTTGATTGAGTTTGTTTTAGCAATTCGATCTGACTACCGGGCTCTTGTGAGCGGTCGAGACGATTCCGCATATTGAACAATCTTTGGTAGCAGGGAAAAAGATCGGCCCAATGTTAGCAACCGCTGGCCCATGAGCAGGCGGTCACCTATTTAGCTGTCGAATCCAAGATGATAAGTCTGGCTGCGCGTTTTACGACGAACGTCCAATTCGAGTCAACAGCAATTCAAGTGAAAAAGGGGTCAGGTCTCAATTTCAAAAATGAGACCTGACCCCTTTTATTTGTTTTAGCCTTGGAGGAGCTTTTCCATCGAAGCTACGAGGCTCTTGACAGCATTGACGCTGTTCTGGAATGCTTGCGTTTCTTGCTCGTTCAATTTCAGCTCAACAATCTTTTCGACACCGGCTGTGCCGAGAATGACGGGAACACCTACGTAATAGCCGCCGACGCCGTATTCCTTATCGCAGTAGGCCGCGCAAGGAATCAATCGCTTCTTGTCGCGAACAACGGCTTCAACCATCTGAGCTGTCGCGGCAGCAGGAGCATAATACGCACTGCCAGTCTTCAGTAAAGCCACAATTTCCGCGCCGCCGTTGCGAGTGCGCGTCACGATCTCTTCCAAGCGTTGTGGCGAAATAAGTTGCGTCACTGGGATACCACCAACGCTAGTGCAGCTTGGAATCGGTACCATCGTATCGCCGTGTCCACCCATGAGCAGAGCCGAAATGTCTTCGACGCTTACGCCCAGTTCCATTGCCAAGAACGTACGGTAACGGGCCGTGTCGAGCACACCAGCCTGGCCAATAACGCGCTGCGCTGGAAAGCCGGTGGTCTTCCAAACTTGTTGGACCATCGCGTCCAGTGGATTGCTGACGACGATTACGACTGCATCAGGCGATGTGGCTTTGATTTGCTCGGCTACGCTGGTGACGATCTTGGCATTGGTGCTGAGCAAGTCATCGCGGCTCATACCGGGCTTGCGCGCGATACCGGCTGTCACGACAACGACGTCGCTACCGGCCGAGTCGGCATAGTTGTTGGTGCCAATGACTTTGCTGTCGAAGCCCATGATTGGAGAGGCTTGCATCAAGTCGAGCGCTTTGCCCTTGGGCATATCTTCGACTTGTGGAATATCCAGCAACACTACGTCGCCCAATTCAGCGGCGGCGCACCAGTGAGCACAAGTGGCTCCGACATTCCCTGCTCCAACGATGGTTATTTTGGCTCGACGCATTGTGTCAGTTGGACCCTTATCAAAGTAGACCCTCGTGTTGGCGCAGCGGACAGCCCGCAGGTCGCATCGCCCCAAAAAGCTATTCGCATAGCGGCCCCTCGTCAAGTTAGGGGAGAGCTCACTTGGCACACATCCGACAGAAAGATGCTTTGCTAGCAGCCATAAATATGCACAATTGCCATGTCGTCGCAGCCAAGAGAACGCGATCGGCAAAATTGTCACAACCGGCCAACTTTACCCATGGAATCTGCTCGATGCATACTACACGGCCTGCCCCGACTAACTAAACTAACGCATGTTTGGAAGAGTTTGCAGAAGGCATTCGGCAGTCGGCAGTGGAACGGCTGTTTGAACCGGACAAAGATTGAAGACAAAAAATTAAGTCTGCCTACTGCTTTCTGCCTACGGCCTACTACTTTAGAAGCAAATTCTCATGTCCCCATCCTCAGCACTCGGCATCCTCGAAACGGCTGGCTGGACTCCCGCGATGGTGGCGTTGGATACGATGGAGAAAGCCGCCAGCATTTCGGTTTGGCAAGTTGAGCTGAACGATATGCTGGGCACCGTGATCAAGATCATCGGCTCGGTCGATTCCGTAACGGCTGCTGTCGAAGCCGGTTACGCGGCAGCCGCAGCCATGAACGGGCGGCCGCAGCGCAGCGTGATCCCTCGTCCATCTGTCGCCAGCAGCAAAGCCATCGCCAGCCCTGTCGAAGTCAGTCCCTTGATTCAACAGGCAGTCGTCAAAGACTTTATGCCTAACCCGTTTACATCCAGTTCTTCTTCAACCGCAACTAGTGAGTCATGCATTGTGAGCAACGAACCGATTCAAGCATTGGGCTTTATTGAAACTCAAGGTTTCACCGCCGTCTTCGAAGCGATCGATACGGCTTGTAAAGCCGCACAGGTCGATGTGGTCGGCAAAGAAAAGTTGGGCGGCGGTTACATCACCGTGGTCGTGCGTGGCGACGTTGCCGCTGTGCGCGCAGCCATCGATGCCGCTCGTTCCAAAGTCGAAGGCCTCGGCAAACTGATCGCGGCTCACGTCATTGCTCGGCCAAGTCAGAGCGTCATGGCGCTGTTGCCTAAATAGGCTCTGACGAAAATCGAAGGACAAAAACGAAAAATCTTTCTCCTTGCTCTCGCACGACTTAGGGCCGCTGATGGATTGCTAGCGGCCATGCGTGCGGTTGACGATTTTTGAGACGTGCGAAACGATGGGTCTCAGTCGTTAGGGCCGAGTTCGAACATGCCAGGGTGTTGCCGCGAGTGCTCGCAGGTAACACCGCTTGCAAAAAGGAGTGAGATCGATGATTCGAACAAGTTTGAAGCGTTTGACTTCAGCACTGTTGGTTGCCACTGCCGTAGTGAGCTTCTCCAATTCTTCCAGCGCATGCGACAAGTGTATCGCTCAGCGCAAAGCCCAGCAGCAAGCCAGTGAGGGTCGCATGCGCCACGTCGGTGGCTCGTTGGGATCCGGCGGTTACGAAGGCGTGGGCTTCTCCACGCGATCCGCTGAGGAGGCTATCCGCAATTGTTGCTACTGGGGACAACGCACGCCCACAGCCGTCGGTGTCTCTCGCGGACCGAATGGTTGGTACGCAACCGTGCTGTATCGATAAACTTTTTGTCTTCAATTTTGGTTCAGACCCAACCAAAACTGAAAGACAAAAATTATTTGAAGGGTAGGTTGCCGCTGGTGCTGTCGCTGATCATGCGATCGCGAAGCGCTTGCAAGCCGCGTTTCAGCAATCCAGCTACGGCCATCTCGGACTTATCCATGGTCGTAGAAATTTCTTTGAGCGATTGACCCTCGACGTAGCGCAGTCGCAAGGCTTCGCGCTGCGTCTCGGGCAAGGTTTGCAGACAATTGGCCAGGTACACGGCCGCTTCATCGCGCATCATGCGTTGACTGGGCGAAGTTGTTTCCGATGGCACCATGTCGGTCAACGTGGGGCCGCTATCGTTGGCCGAACTCTGGGCTTCGCGGCCGGCAGAACGCTTCTGGGTGTAGAGATGTTTCTGGTGCGCCGAGCTGACGTTGTTGCGCAGAATGTTGCGCAGCCAACCGAGCATCTCTTCGATCTGGTGACCGCGAAAGGCGCTCAGGTCGCGTTGGGCCTCCATGAACGTTATCTGCACCACATCCGCCGGATCCAACCGCCCCCGCAAGCGTGCATCCAGATATCGCTGAGCCAAAACCGTTAGGTACGCACGGTAGTTCTCCAGCAACCGTCCCAGCGATTCACTGTTCCCGGCCAACGCTTCTTCCAGAAGTTGCTGATGATAAGTGCGGTTCATGTGCATAGTATAACTGTATTTTGTCATCAATTTTTTGTCAGATCCACTGACCAAAAATTGAATGACAGAAAATCGGCAAAGCGGCTATAATTAAAAGCCCATTACGAGACGCGTGGATCGAGGTTGACGTATGTATTTGAGAATGGCCAAACGGCTGATCTGGGAAACTGACAAGCGATTGCTGTGGAAGTTGGCCTACCAGGCTGGTTGGAAGGGGCTGCGCAGCGTACAAAAACATCGAGCCCGATTGAAGCGCGGTGAGTTCTTCCCGCCCTTCTTGTACCTGTCGGTCATCAACACTTGCAATCTGCGCTGCCAAGGTTGTTGGGTTGACGTAGCCGGTAAGCAAACCAAGATCGATCTTCAAGCGCTCAACCGCACGGTCAACGAAGCCAAGGCGATGGGCAATGCGTTCTTCGGTATTCTAGGCGGTGAACCGTTTCTGCATCGCGAGCTGCTCGATTTCCTCGAAGGGCAACCCGATGTGTACTTCCAAGTATTCACCAACGGACACTTCATCACCGACGAAGTGGCCAAGCGTTTGCGCAAGATGGGCAACGTCACGCCGCTGATCAGCGTCGAAGGCAGCCAGATCGTGAGCGACGAGCGCCGTGGTCGCGAAGGTGTGCTATCCGCCACCATGCAAGGCTTGCAGAACTGCCTGGACAATAAAGTCATGACCGGTGTCTGCACGAGCGTCTGTCGCACAAATATCGACGACTTGTTGACCGGCCAATGGGTAGATCGCTTGATCGAAATGGGCGTCATGTACTGTTGGTTCCATGTCTATCGGCCCGTTGGACCGGAGAGCAATCCAGACCTGGCCTTGGATACCGAACAACTGCGCCGAGTGAGACAATTTGTTGTCGATACGCGCGCTACCAAGCCGATCATTGTGATCGATGCCTATCACGACGGCGAAGGTCGCGCGCTATGTCCGGCTGTGACAGGCTTTACGCATCACATCGGACCGGGCGGCGATATCGAACCTTGCCCGATTATTCAGTTGGCCAAAGAGAACATCAACGATGGCAGGCCGCTGAAGGACGTGTTCAACCAGAGCGAGTTTCTGCGCGACTTCCGTCAATTGACTGCGCAGCATACTCGAGGTTGCGTCGTGATGGAGCGACCAGACTTGCTGGTGCAGCTGGCTACCAAACACGGCGCTCGCGATACCACTCAGCGGCACACGGTGCTGCAAGAACTGCAAGCCACTCAACCGCGTCGCTCGCAATATGTACCCGGCAACGAAATCCGCGAACGCAACTTGTTAGTGCGACTGGCCAAGTGGTACGCCTTCAACGACTTCGGCGCCTACACCCGCTACTTCAAAGCCGATCAATGGGTCGATCCCGGTAAGTAATCTTTTGTCATTTAATTTTTGTCAGAGCACACCTGGCAATCTTCGCGACGTTGAATGGTGCGTCGACGAAACTGCATACTGCGCAGATCAATCGTGAGTAGCGTACCAAGCAACGGTTCGCCGAAACCAGCGATCAACTTGATGGCTTCCATCGCAGCCATACAACCTACTGTTCCGGATACAGCACCAAACACGGGAAACTCGCGGCGCCAGGTAGCTGGCGGCTCGGGCGTTAAACAAGCCAGGCAAGGCGTTTCGCCGGGCAGGATGCAAGTGAGGCTGGCTTCCAGATCATACATCGCGCACTCGACCAGCGGCTTGCGCTGCTCAACCGCCGCTCGATTCATCGCCAATCGCTCTTCGAATAGGGGCGCACAATCGACTACCAAGTCAACCTGTTCGATCAATCGACTCGCATTTGCTGCGTGCATATTCTCATTGATGGCGACAACTTCCAGGCGTGGATTCAATTCCAACAAACGGCGCTTGGCCGATTCGATACGAGGCTTGCCGATCCAGTCGTGAGTCATCAGCAGTTGACGATTCAGATCGCTTGGCTTGACATCGCCTGCGTGAGCCAAAACCAATTTGCCAATACCAGCCGCCGCCAACTGATACGCTACTAATCCGCCGAGGCCCCCGATACGCGAAACGAGCACCGATGCGTTTCGCAGCTTTTTCTGGCCGGTGGCACCAAAGTCTTCCACCCACATTTGCCATTGGTAGATGGATTGCTCTTCGGGGGTTAGCTCTGGCATGGCTCTGACAAAAAATGGAAAGACAAAAAAATTAGCCACCGGATACCAAGGTCATCAGAGCTACTCGGTCATTAGGTTGCAAGCGAGTGAGCTTTACGTCGGTCGGCGATTGATCATTCACAAACAAGAGTAATCCGGGCTTAGGTAATCCAGACGGTTCGATCCAAGACGCAAGTTTAGCATGCGTACCGAGCAACTTCTTGAGCAGATCAGGCAGCACTGCATCGTCGTCAAGATCGATCCGCTCGCGCGACAAACCAGTTACGGTACGAACCTGAGTGCTGTATTCCATATCAACGTACATGTTATGTCATCAATATTCTGTCAGATAATCTTCCCGCCACTCAACCGCAACCGAAGGTCGGCTAGCGCTTCGGCTTCTTCGCTGTTGTGTGTGATATGCAACGTGGTCATGCCGGTGGATTGCTTGATATGCCGGAGTAGCTCATGCATCTCATGCCGTGTTTGTTCGTCGAGCGCGCTCAGCGGTTCGTCGAGTAATAGTACCTGCGGACGAAATGAAAGAGCGCGGCCCAGGGCCACGCGCTGCGCTTCACCGCCCGATAAACCTTGGATGCGTCGTTTGAGCAAATGCGCGATGCCAAGCTCTTTTGAGATGCGTGCGACGCTGTCATCGATCATCGATCGCGATGCGCGCCGCAGTTGCAAAGCATACTCGAGATGACTGCGTACAGTCATATGCGGAAACAAAGCCAGGTCCTGCGGCACATAACCAACTTGCCGATCGCCTGGCGACCAACCGGTCACGTCCACGCCGCTGATCAGCACCTGGCCCGATTGTGGCAACCGTAGTCCACAGATCAGCTCGAGGATCGTCGTCTTGCCTTGACCGGTGCGCCCCATCATCACGGCATACTGGCCGGTGGGTATGCTGAGCGAAAGGTCTTGCAGCTGGAATTCGCCCGCGCGCACGGTAATTTTCCTCAGCTCGATCATGCGCTCAGCCCCGTTCCTAGCAGCCGTAAGACGACCAGCACGATCGAAGCCATAATCACCATCAGCAGCGACACCGCTACAGCTGCATTCAGATTGCCGATACTCAGTTCCAGGAACACGCTTGTCGACAACACTTCCGTTTTAAATCGAGTGGTGCCGGCAAACACCATGATCGGACCGAACTCGCCCAGCGCCCGGGCCCACGAAATCGTCAATGAGGCAACAATGCCGCGCCAGGCTTGCGGCAAGGCGATATCCATAAATGCTCTACCGCGGGAGGCACCGAGCGTTCGAGCGACATGCTCTGCACGAGGATTGATCTGCTCGAAGGTGACGCGCATCGTCCGCACTGCAAAGGCACAGGCGACCGTGAACTGGGCGATCACCACTGCGGGCCAATGCAGCGCCACTGGAAAGCCTTGCTGGGTCAGCCAGCCTTCCAGCGTCCACGTGCCGAATCGCGTATGAAAGAGGATCAGCAAGCTGATACCGAGCACCAACGGTGGCAACACGATTGGTATATCGACAAGCGTATCGACGATCCAGCGACCAGGGAATCGATAACGCGCAAGAATGTATCCCAGTGGTGTGCCGACCCAAACGCTCACCAGCGCTGCCACACTGCAAGAGAGCAGCGTCAATCGCAACGCGGCTTTGATCTCAGGTTTGCTAAACGCCGACCAGAAATCGGACCAGGTCGTATAGTAAATGTCTGCTAACAGCAACAACAGGATCAGCGATATAAACGAAGCCGATATGCCACCCATCACCAAAAAGAAGGGGGCATCGCTGCGACGAGTAAGCTGTAAAGGCCGGGGTGATTGCGAAGCTGAGAGCGTGCTGGGCGCAGCGTTATCGGGCGGTGCGTCATTCATGCTTGTCAGTACTTGTCAGGTCGCTCGACCATTGAAAGCCTTCGGCAAGAAAGATCGATTTCGATTCGGCCGATTGGATGCGATCGAACAGCCGCTGTGCCAGTCTCGCTTTGGGCGAGTCGACCGCCACTGCGAAAGGTTGAGTCGCAATGGAGCATTGCAGTCCTTGAATGCGCACAGCGTCAAGTTTTTCGCCTGCGCCGGCTGCATTGCTGAGATACACCACGGCAGCATCAAGACTGCCAGCCAGCATTTGATTGACCAACATGTCACCCGTAGGCGATTGAACTTTCACGTTGGCCATCACCTCTTGCTCGACGCCGCCTTCGCGCAGTGTGTTTTGCGTCAGCCAACCCATCGCACATTGCTTTTCATGACCAACACCAACGCGCAAGCCATCGCGACCGAGGTCCTTCAAACTCTTGACGTTGTGCGGATTGCCCTTTTGCACCAAGATGACCAATTCATTCTGCGAGACATCGACCGGCGCAGGAAAGATGTCGGGCACTTTACTCATGAACTCTTTATCGCAAGCGAAGTATGCATCGGGATGTTGACCGGCTTGCATCTGGGCGACCAGGATACCGCAGCCGTTATAGACGCGGTTGACATGAATACCTTCGCGATGTTCAAAGGCAATGATCGTTTTCTCGATAGCTGGTCGCAACATTGAACCAGCGAAAATCGAAAGCTCGGGCTGATCGCTCCACGCATCGCCTTTTTCGGCAGCAAAGCCTCCGGCTGCGTACAGTTTCAAACCGCGATCGGCGGCCGATACATACCGCGCAAAGTGCAGAGCATTAGGTGCCTGACGCGTCGACTTGGTCACGGCCAGGCAAACATCCGAACTAGCCCCATCGAGTTCCTTCAGCCGAATCGACTCAACTTTATTGTTGCCATGCAAGACTGCATCGTAAACAATCGATGCATCCGCGGCGCCGAGAGCCACATCGTTGGCCGCATCGTTGACCGTCATGCGAAACGCTGTAGTGGCCTTGTTCAGCTTGTCCCACAGTCCCTGCGGTTGCAGTTTGGCTTGCACGACTTTGCCAATAGCAGCCGCCTCTGGATTGGCCTGTACCAACTTGATGTCTGGCTTGAGCAGATCCTCAAAGGATTGAATGTTCTTCGGGTTGCCTTTGGCCACTGCGATTACCGCGTGCATCTTGGCTAGCGGCAGGACTTCCGCGACGAGCTGTTTGTCTTTGGCCATTTGCACATAGCTGCTGTCAGCCGGCAGGAAGAGATCGCCTTTGCCGCTGACTTCGAGCGTACTAAGCAATGTTTGCGATGGTCCAAATTGCACTTGAACCTCGCGACCACATTCTTGTTTGTACTGCGCGATGATGGCTTCGATCACAGCGCGGTTACTGGCCGCGCAGTACAACATCAGCGGCTCATCGACGGCAGGCTTTGATGCCCCGCCCTGCCCGGCTGTGCCTGAGCTGGCATCAGCGTTTTCATTCGTTGCGGTTGGCGCACCGCGCCGTGCCTGATCATTGCGAAACATGGCCAGCGCTAGTCCACCCAGCAGTAGCAGCGAGCCCAACAGCAGCAGACTTGTCTTTTGCATATGCTTGATCGATGCGAGTTAGCGTTTAGGGATAGGGACGTATGTCGGCGGCGAGTTCGGGTCGAATTCTTTGGGCGGCGGTGGCAGTTCACCAGATGCACCAAACAGCTCGCGATCCCAATCGGCTTGCAACAGCAGATCGAAACCCGGATTGCGCTCTTTGACCTGGCACGAGCAGGCACCACATAAGTATCGCGTCAGATCGCCGATCATGCCAGCGTCCAAGCGATCGGCCGGCAATACTTCCAACGCTCGACCTCGACCAAACACTGGCACCACCAGCGGTTGATTGCTCTTAACCGCGTCAGGCTCGAAACCTCGAAAGAGTCCCACCAGAAACTGCTCGCGCTCGTCAGCCGGATCTATTTCCAGCACGGTGAACTGCATCAGCAACGGCAACTCGGAGTATAACTCCGAACCTGGCAAACCGAGACCTTCCGGAAACGGAACGTTCTTGGCCAGCTTCTTTAGTTCGTCATTGAGCAGTTTTGTGATCTGGGTATTGCGATCCGTTTGCGAACTTTTCACGACAACCCATACAACCGAGTCGCCTTTTAGCAATCGTTTAGCCAATTCGCGACGCGCGGGCGAATCGAGCAATTGTTCTGGCTTGAATTTCGCCAGTGGTCCATACCAACTGTTCACCGCTTGCTTGTCGTTGACGCTTGTGCGCACAACTACGTAAGGCAATTCCACACCGGGCAACTTGCGAATCGTTTCCCAGAGCTCAAGCTGCTTGGGTTGTTTGTCGACGCCGACTTTAGATACGATCAGCGAAACATTGCTGCGTTTCTTTTGTGATGCGTCGACTAGCTGTTTTAACTGGTCGTGTGCACTCGGGTCGAACTTGCTATCGGCGAACACATAGACTTCGCATACATCGGGCTTCCAACGCTCCAGTGCATATCGAAACACTGGAACGTTACAGGCCCAACCAATGCCAGCGAGCACGACAGTTATAGCGAAGGATATCGGGAGGAGTTGTTTGTATTTCATGGTAGCTGACTAAAAATTTGCTGACGAAAAAGTTTTTGTCACTTAATTTTTTGGTCAGATGGTTCCTTTGAGCCATAACACATGACCTGCCCATCGATCGTTGACAGGAACAGCTTGCCACCGGCGCCGGCCATCGCGTCCCAGGCGGGCAACGTGCCAAGTTCGATACGATGATCGATCTCGCCGGTGCCGCAGTTGATCGATAGCAACAATCCACCCACTCCACCGTTCAGAGCATCATCCTGAGCGGTGAGCAGTTGTTGGACTTCAGCATCTTTTTCGGTCAGCTTCTTGAAGGTCTCTTCTTCATCGATCATATCTAGCGGCCCAGCCACAAACAGTTCATCACCTGCCAAGACCATCGCCCGCGCATAAACGGGAATGTCCGATGTCCATTTCGGTTTAATCAGGCTGTTGCCGTTCTGAGGCTTGTTCGCATTGCCTGCTTGTTGATTGCCTGCTTGTTGATTGCCGGCTTTGTTGTTGGCATTCTGTCGAGCTTTACCGCCGCCCTTGTTATTGTTGGCATTGGCTTTCGTCGACGCGTCGTCATCGCTCACGTTCAAGCGTGCCGCGTTGTTGCTGAAGCGAATGCCTTTGCCCGTGTGACCATCGATGGGCACGCCACCTTCGACCGTGCCGTTGTTGCGATACAATGATAGATCGCGAGCCGAGCCGTCATCAAACGTAACAACCAGCTTCGGATCAGGGCCCATTTCAGTTTCGCTGTCGTAGCGTTTCTTGATCGCATCAGCGCTAACGCCTTCGAAGTAGATGCGCACTTCGTCGATCACACCTGTGAAGCCGAATGGCGATTGATACTCACCGACGCCGCTGCCCAAGTCGGCCGCGATCTCGAGTCCTTGAGCAGGATCTTTGGTGAGAAAGCCGCTGGCTTTGCCACTGGCCGCCAATTCGCCGTCGACATACAACTCCATTTGCAACGTATCGCGCAGCACACCTACGACATGATGCCAACCGCCGACGATGCGCTTCTTGCCAGCCACTGTTGATAGTTGGCTAGCTGAACGAATGTGAAATGTCGGCAGGCCTGCTTCGAGCGTCAATGCAAAACCTTCGGCGGGGCCACCCTTGGCCACGATCACACCGTTGGGATTCGTTGCCGTCATCCAAGCTTCGATCGTCAGTGGACGACCGGTGGCATCGAGGTTCGGTGATTTGGGAAACGCGGCACAAGAGGCACCGTTCGCACCGCCAGCCGCAGCTTTGCCGAAGTCCGCTGGAATCTCTGGCGGGCTGGGATCCGCTGCGAACAGTTGATGCTCCATCGTCGTCGTCCAGCGCAAGTACTGGGGCTTGCGACCATATCCGAATACGTAACCATTGCCCTTGACCATCAGTTGGCCACTGGGGGCAAAACGTCCAGCCTGGTAGTAACCACCGTGGCCACCAGCAAAGCTTTGACCCAGTACCCAGTAGCTGCGATGGAACCAGGTATCATCCAGGAAGCCCATCGGTGCAAAGATATGTTCACCTTCGCCGCGCTGTACGGAAGCTTGTTTTACAAAGTCACCAGAGTTCGGGCCAATCTGCAAGCGTTTGCCTTCGAAATCAAACTTCTGCGACTTCATGTATAGGAACTTGTCGTCGGCCGACAAGATGTCAGGTAAGCCGACAGGCATTTGCAGAATCTGCAACTTCTCTTGCATGTTGTTGCCCGTTTCAGGATTGGTTTCATCCATGATGTTCTCGGTCAGCTTTTTGCCATCGCTGACTTGCAAGCGAATCAATCGCAGACCACCATCCAAGAAGTTCGATCGGCCGGCTACACAATATGCGATGTCATTGCGAACCAATACGCTGCCATGTACAGGCCAGAGTGATTCGAGTTGTTCGAACGCCATCGTACGTCGATCCAACGGCGCAGCTCGATAACGCCATGCAAGTGAGCCATCTTGGCTATCCAGGCAATAGACCCATCCATCCGTGGCACCAAAGAGCACTCGGCCACGATGAATAGTGGGTGGTGAATCGATGCGTGCGCCGGCCGTAAACTTCCAACGTTGCTTTCCATCTTTGGCATCGAGCGCGTACAGCGTGTGCGCATCGACTTGTGCCACGTAAACAGTGCCGCCTGCGATCGAAGGTGCAGTTAATCGACCACCCAGCGAGATCTTCCACTGCGGTGCCAACGCGGCAGGAATGGCTTTCGTGGCTGTGCCACTTCGGCCAGCATCGTGACGATAGGTCGGCCAATCGTCTTCGCCAGTCGCGTCGACAACTGCGAGCGCACGGCTGAAGGCTGGGCCTTTTTCGAGCCGGCCTTCTTCGGGCACTTCGGCTGGAATAGGTCGAGTCGGAGCCATCGGTGCCAAGGCATTAAAGCCGAACAGTTTGGCTTCGGGGTAACATGCACAATCGTGTGGCGGCGTATAGGTCAGACCGTTGCACGGCATCACGCCATACAAACAACCACCGCGGACCCAATGATGTATGTCCCAGTCTTGAGCCTTCGGATCAACAAACTCAACGCCTGTTCGTGATGGGATGATAAAGTTGTCGGTAGCTTTGGCGATATAGCAGCGGTGATGGAACCAATAGGTATCGATGTTCGGTGGGAACTGCTTCTTGATTTCACCTGTGTGCAGATCGCGGCCAGTGAATACACCGCTATCTTTGCCTGCGGTCAGCGGCGCGCACCAGACCAGCCCTTGTACGACCATCAGATCCTGAGGTGACTGATAACCGGAGTTTGGATGTTCGGCAGTCCAAAGCTGTTTGCCATCAGCCGCATTGACGCAGAACATCTTGCCGTCGCCACCGGCGTACAGAACAACGTCTTCGTGAATGACCAAGCGCGGACCAAAGTTAAAGTTGAATTGATTGCGACGCGTGACTGGTTCGGTTTGCCAGGCGCTATCGCCGGTTGTTTGTTTGAGGCTGACCAGCCGCTCGCCATCATGGAAATAGAGATTATTCTTGTCCGCGGCCAAAGTTAGCGGCGAGATCTTGGTCTGTTTGGCCCACAGTTGTTTGCCTGATTTGGCATCAAACGCCATGACGACGCGAGGCTCTTCATTCCAGAAGAAGTCGCGAGCCAGCGCTTGGTCACCGACCGTCGGATTGACCGGCGCGTAGTCGGCCAGTTCCGCTTTGCCTTTGCGCACGACCAAGAACAACATACCGCCGGTATGAATGATCTCTTCTGTGCCGTCGCTACCTTGATACTCGCGCAGCGATTGTCCGGTAGCTGCATCGAGCGCCGACAGCGGTGCATCGTAGCCCAATGTGGCGTAAACGATGTCATCGGTTGATACGAGACGGCGCGACAACTGAGTTGGTCCGCTCTTCAGTGGCCATAAGTGACTTTGCCAAGTAGCTATGTCGCGCTTCCACAGAATCGTGCCGTTGAAGGCGTCGCGTGCGATCAGTTTCCACTTTGGCGGCAACTGAATCGAGATGCGACTGCCTTCGTCCATGATGTAGAACATGCGACCGTTGGTCGAAACAAGTGCGCTCATGCTGGCCATGCGATCGTGGTGGCGCGAGTAGCGCGGGCTGCCTACCCATTGCAAGTGTCGCGGCGGTCCGACCTCTTTGTCGTGCGCTACCGCATTGCCGCTGGGATCATGCAAGTAGTGTGACCATTCATCGATCGCATCGGTGCGCGGCTTGATGGTCTTGCTCCATTTGCCATCGGCGCCTTTGATCATGGCCACGCCGTTGGGTACCAGCACGCGCTGGACTTCCTCCATCTTGATACTGCCAAGGTCTTCGGCCACTAGCAGGTTCACCAGGTTGTCGATATACGGTAGTTCCGTGCCGTCAAAGCGGTCGGCCGCTACTGGTCCATAGACGTTCAACTCTTGCAGCCTGGCTCGCGCACGCTCGACTGCTTTCGCATCACGATCGAGCCCTTGCACCTGGTACGAATCGTTTGGCTTGAGCGCTGCTAAACGCTGGCCGTCGCCCACGCCCAGTTGCACCACAAAGCCGCCTTTGACGCCCGACTGCTCGAGCAACAGGCGGGCTTCGTCGCGGCTGTCTGCCAAAAGTGGTTGCGTAAGCAATAGTACGATTGCAAAGATAAGATGTGTGCGCATTGTTTCGTCCATGGAGGCGGGTGGGAGTTAAGCGTTTATTCTAGCCCATCTGACGAAGAAATTGACTGACAGAAAATATTCTGTCAGTCAATCTTTGGCCCTCGCTTACGCGTCGGGTTTTGATAGAGGCCGAATCATTTATCCAATTCGGCGACGCGCTGCTTGGCCTTTTCTGTGGCTCCGGCCATCACGTCGGAGATCTTGATCGGCACGCCGCCTTTTTCTTTCGACTGCTGGGCCGCTTCCATAAACGCAAATAGCTCGATGGTCTCTTGATTGGACACCGGAGTGGGTGCTCCATCGAAGAACTTGACGAATTGCTCTACCAGCGGTGCGTAACCTTCGTACTTGCCAGTCATCTCGATGGCTTTTTCGCCAAAGACGATTACACCGTAATCGGCTTTGCCATCGCGGATACCGCGGAAGGTACCAACTCGTCCGCCTTTCCAAACACCGACGACCAAATCGGTGTTCCCCGCTGCAGTGCGCGTGACCGTTTCGCAACCTTCGCCCATGACGGTGTAAAGAATCTCAACGCCGTGTACGCCATACCAGAACAAATCGGGATGGGTCTTTTCGAGCGAGCATGGGCTCCAGGCTGCGGCCCCGCGAATGGTCTTGCTGAGGTTTTCATCGCTGCGCCAGCGATAGATGCTCGGGCTGAAACGCAGCGATGAACTGCTGAACCAGCGCGCGTTATATTTCTTTGCGAGCATATCAATAGCGATGGCGTCGGCCAGCGTGCCTGCGAGCGGCTTGTCGATGAACATCGGTTTGCCGGTCTTGAGCACCGGGATCGCTTGAGCCAGGTGAGGCCGCCCATCAACGCTCTCGAGCAGAACTGCATCGACCTTGGTGAGCAAATCGGGGATCGAGTCTACCATTTCCACGTTGAGCTTCTTGAGTTCAGCGGTGAACCCCGCCACGCGCGAGTGGCTCGACTCGATATCGGGACTGCCACCTGGAAACGCTGCGACGACCTTCATGCCTTCGCGCTTTGGATCGTTCAACAGCTTCGTAAAGGCCGATACGTGCGACGTATCCAGGCCAATGATGCCGATCTTCGTAACCTTCGATTGAGCAAGTGCCAGGGGCGCACTAAAACAAATCAGCAGGATCGATAGCAGAGCGATACGCATGTTGTCACTTTCTGAGTAATAAAAATCCTAACCACCACTGACCTTGCGTCAGTGGTTCACTGATTGGTCGGCTAGCGATCTAGCCACTCAATCATTAAACCACCGAGGCGAGCTCGGTGGTGCCATCACCACTGACCTTGCGTCAGTGGTTCACTGATTGGTCGGCTAGCGATCTAGCTATTCAATCATTAAACCACCGAGGCAAGCTCGGTGGTGCCGTCACCACTGACCTTGGGTCAGTGGTTCACTGATTTGGTCAGCTGGCGTTCTAGCCACTCAATCATTCAACCACCGAGGCGAGCTCGGCGGTGCCGTCACCACTGACCTTGCGTCAGTGGTTCACTGATTGGTCGGCTAGCGATCTAGCCACTCAATCATTAAACCACCGAGGCAAGCTCGATGGTGCCATCACCACTGACCTTGCGTCAGTGGTTCACTGATTGGTCGGCTAGCAATCTAGCTATTCAATCATTAAACCACCGAGGCGAGCTCGATGGTGTTTACCTAAGGAAACGATAACTTCTCGCGAAGGAACTCGAAGGTGCCTTGGCCGTTAATGGTGTGTGGACCGACGAACCATTCCAGGCGGGCATCATCGGTTAGGCCCAGCCTGGCTGAATACAAGTTGCGGACCTTGGCGAACTCGGCGGCTACGCGATCATCTGGAGCAACGCCATCGAAGTGGCCACGCTCGACCATAAACGGACGCGGCGCGATGAGCGCGGCCATCTCGGCATAGTTGAAACGCGAACCCAGATCGAATTCAAAGATCTCGTACTCCATCGTCCATACGTAACTATGTGTGGCATGTGTCGATGCATTCTTCCAAACCCAATCGTTGAAGTCCGCAGAGCAGATCGACAAGCAATACTCGGGGACAAGCGGCGGGATGCGCATGGCGCTCTTGCCACCGTACGAGAGGCCGTAAAAAGCGATGCGCTGAGGGTCGACCTGGGGTTGGGCCGCCAACCACCGGCAAATCTGTTGATGTTGCGGGATTATCGTCGAAAAAAGGGTCTTGCCGAGCGGATTACTCTTGCGTTGTAGCGTGCGAAAACGATCGTGAAAGATATAGAGGTTTTGTGGAGCAAAAACGACGAAGCCCTGCTCGGCCAACTTGGCCGCCACATCGTGATACGCCGGATGATCGCCTTCGATACAATCTTTCGGTCGTCCCTCCAAGCCGTGTTGAAACACAACACAGGGGCGCTTCTCGCCCGCGGGTTGATTGCGTGGCAGGAGCAGCACACCATAGGCGATCACATCGGGAAAGACATCCATGACCACTTCGTAGCCAACCCACTTTGGCTTTTCGTAGACCAAACGCGAACGCGGTTGGGCTGGTAGCAACGGCATTTCCCATCGACCGATCACCTCGCTAGCGAACTTTTCTCGATACGGCTCAACGGTCGCTTTAAAGTTGGCCAGGTTGTCTGTCTTGAGCGATTTCCAGTATGCCGTTCGCTCATCGACTGCATGTTCGAGCACATGTTGAGAAAAGCGATTCCACTTCTCCAGCATCGCCAGTCGTCTCGCAGATGCGCTGACATGGGATGCCGATTGTGTTGTGATCGCATCGAGCGACGCTGGATCCTTGGACTGCCACTGTGGCGTGATGCCAATGGCTTTCAGTGTGGCCTCGATCGCCGCAGCGGAAGCGCCCGCCATTGCCGGCGGCTGTGCAGGGACAACCAACTGGATATGCTCATCCAGTTGGGCTGGCTTTAATATCTTCTCCGTGCGGGCATATTCCATTCGCGCTGCTTCGACGGTCGGTCCTGATAGCTTGCCTGGTGCACCGCCGTCGCCGCCAATCTCAACTTGCGGGCCAGGTATGGCATCGATCACTGCACGACGCGGCGCGATCATCGCGGCTAGCTCCGCGTCACCGAACTTAGTGAGCAGTCCTTGCACGTTGCGATGAATGGGCTCTTGCCACACCTGCTGGCGAGATTGAAAGTGTCCGGATACACATACCGCATCTACTTTCGAGCTAACGGCAGCGGCATGGAGCGCGACCCAACCACCTTCTCCCCAACCGATAACAATGACAGGCAGAGCCTTCGTCGATAAATCTGACGACGTTGGTGGAGTTGATGAAGTGTTTGATGCGGATGAAGGCGACAACGCATCGATAGCCGCTAGTGCTTCATGAACTTGATAACCCAGTACATGTCGGCCGAGTTCAAAGGCGCTGCGGTAGAGAAACTCTTGATCGGTCATGACCGCGCGACCGTTGCGGGCTTCGCGATGCCGACTGACGGGAGTGGTGATGATGACTTCGCCGCCGATCTCTGCGAGTCTCGAGCCCCAAGCCATCACTAATTCATGACCTTCGCCGATGCCGATCAGTTGTTCGGGTGTTTGCCCAGCATCGGGAATGATGACTGCGCGAAACGCAGCCGGCGTTTGAAGTGGTCGCACATAAATGCCGGTTGCATCCACTGCGGGCAATACCGGCCAGCGGGCCAGATCGGCTTGCCATTGCTTTGTCATGGCATAGGCTGTGGCGGACCGTGGATCGCGCTCGATGACCAGTCGCGGATTGGCGACTCGCTGGTCGCGCAGTCCAATGATGTTGGAGAGTTCGGCGGCCAACGGGTGCGGCTTGGCTGCATCTCGATGAACGAGGCTGGGCCAGTAGCTCTCGCGCGCTTGGCTGGACTTGTTGACCTGATCGAGCAGAAAGCGATCGACTCCGTCGACCAGGGCCGATGTGATGTCGCCCTCCATCTGCAACGCTTGAGTGCCGGGCAGGACTTTCGCGGGCGCAGTCGGTGCGTCTTGAGCTGGCAACGATTGCTCCCAGCCTGAAACGAGCCAGCATGAAACGATCAACCCAACGAGTGCGCAGGAGCATAAGCAACGCTGCATGGCGAGGACCCTCGAATCGGATTGTGTGCAGTACCGGTCGGCAACTGCGGAGGCGGGATAACGGAGCTGACCAAAAATCAGGTGACAGTAGAGACTTGTGTCACCGAATCTTTAGTCCGGTTCTCATTAGGTGTTCAACAGTTTATCGATAATGGTCTCGAGTTCCAACTTGTCGATGCCCATTTTCGCAGCGGCTAGCGCGAACAGTTGCTTTTCGACTTCCATCAAATGGCCATCGGCGGCCATCATACGCATCAATTCGGCCAGCAACGTGCGCTGCTGATCGCGATCGGTGGGCAAACGCATCTTGGCATCGCCGCTCTGAGCAAACGCGATCGCCTTTTCAAGGTCTTCTTCCTGAAGACCCAACTGACCACAGCGATCGATCAGCAGCGCGATCTCTTGCTCGGTCAAGCTCCCGTCGGCGGCGGCCATGATGACCAGATTCTTCAGTTGATCCAAGGGTGTCATCGACGAGATGCTTTCTATCAGATTTCAAGAACGACAAGTAACAATCAGTACTCGCAAGATGATAATCTCTGGCGAATTTCATGTCACCCAATATTTGTCCCATCTGACAGAAAATTGAGCGACACACATAATCTTCATGCCTCGATCCCTCATGCCTTGCGAATGAACGAAGCAGCAAACGAGCGGACTTCGCGGCCGTTGAGAACATGAACCATGCGCAGTTGCTGAACCAACGCATCGTTGAATTGGCTGAGCGGTATATGCACGAGCGACTTGTGGAATCGCCGCGCAATTTGACGGAACGTAGCCGTCGGTGCTGTGGGGCTCAGCAAAGCAATATGCCGTTCGCGAGCGTGCAAGCAAGCGGCCGCCACCAGTCGCTCTTCCAAACCGCGCGCAAACTCCAAGCGTGGGTCGCTCCATATATCGGGAATCGACACCGGCGGATAGAGGAACATCGCGCCACCATACGTCGCCAGCGCGATACCAGGGCCCACAAACTGCTCGCGAAAATCAGTCGCGTAAAACGCCAGCGTCGATTCTTCGTTGTGCTCGGCGAACCAGGTCGTGCGCCAAGTGTACGTCGCCGGGTCAGGCGGCACATCGAACAACATGACGCAGCAATCGATGTTGCCAACACTCGGTGGCATGACCTTCACATAAATGTCGCCGTCGTACCAGTGGCGAATCGTCTCGCGAATGTCGATACCGTCTTTGATGCTGGTCGTAAACTTTTCGCTGCGCGCGAGGTCCGCACCGATTATCGCGCGGGCTCGCTCGACCACGCGCGTGCGGAAACTTTCGATGATCGTGTCTTCAGGCGGCCACGAACATTGCGAGTAAGGATTCCAACGCGTCTTCCAACGATCCATCTCTTGCTTGGCAGGACGGCGCTGCAGCTGCAATGGTCGCCACTCCATCGGAGGGCCAGGTAAGCGACTGACGATACTGACCACTTCATCGCCGGGCAGACGAGCTTGATCGATGCCGAGCGTGGCCGTTTGAAGTCCGATGTCCTCTTCAAACGGATAGTTGCGCATCGTCTCGATGACATGGATGGCATACTGATCACCCAGGATTTGCTGCGACGCAGTGACGATGCTGTACATGGTCGGCGTCAAGCGTCGCTCCATCAACGTCAAGTTGCGAATGTACTTGAGACATTGACGCAACAGCAGCGGTGTTACTCGCCGGGCACGCTTGCCCAGATCTTGCAAGTAACTGCTGCGAGCCGACATCAAGAGTTGCTTGACGCCGTCGATGGAAAGATCTTCGTCTTCTTCCAGCTCCAGTCTCGCGCGCTCGTACAAACCGGTAATATACGGCAGCTCACCAAATAGAAACACGAGCGAATTGGGGGCGACCGCATACGCCGTCGGTGGTTCTACTGAATCATGTTCGGGCAATCGATCGGTGTTTTTCATATGCGATTGCCATTGCCGATAGCTCTCCCGCAGCCAGGGCCATTCGGGTATCGAGCAGACGACCAGGATCTTTTGGTGGCGGCGCTCGAGCTGGTTCAGGCGATAACCCATGTAGTTCAAGCGCTTGATCAGTTGGTCGCTATCGGGCGCACCCAAGCTAGGCAATACGGCCGTGGCGAAGCGTTCGATCGGAACGGTTTTGAGCGCATACGGATCCGGCAAGTAATCCGCATGCGGTTCGTACACGTTGGTTTCCAGATCGATAAACTCAATCGGGATGTGTTCACCGAGCGCATGACGCAGGGCCATGATGACCGGTTGGCAAGGATCGATCGGCACATAGCTCCAAGCATCGCCCTCGCGCTCTTCCTCGCGCTCCGTCCGGTCCGGGTCCCAGCTCGTATTAAAGTCCGGCAAGGCCCGTTGCAAAACAATCGATGGGGTCGGCAGATGATTGATCGACTCGAGCACCGTTGTGCGAAAGGAATCGGGCAAGCACACAGCGATGCAATCGTAAGCGTGTTCCAGCAACCATTGGCGCACCACCATCGCGCAATGCCCACTCCCGTGAACTACGGGCAAGCAAGTAATGCGATCGCCGAGTGCCAGAGGTGATAATGTCTTGTTGGCCATGGAATACTAACGCGTAAAAACGTTCGAGCGCTGATTGCTCCGTTCATTGTATACTAATGCCCACCTCCATTTTCTGTCCCTACATCTTTTGTCAGATGCAACCCGACAAAAAATGAGGGACAAAAAACATCCCTCCTACCGGAATCATCCATCCATGAAGAATTCACTCCTCCTTATCGTGGCTCTTCTCGCCATCTGTTCAAGTGTTGGCTCTGCGCAAGAATGTGCAAGCTGGCCGCGTGTGTTACCGCCTGAAGGTATCGAGATTCCCTCGCAGCAATTGACGAAATGGCGAGAACGCATCGGTGCGCTCGATAAGCAGTTGGCCGCTCATCGCACGGCCCGTTATTGGGCGGATGTGGAAGTATTGGTCAAGGCTTGCCGACTGGCTATCGAGTTCCGCGAGTTCTATGCCGAGAAAGATTTCGAGAAGTGTGATCGGTTGTTGACCCTGGCAGAAAAGCGCGCTGCCTGGCTGATGGATAAAGACGCACAAAAGGTTGGACCTCTAAAAGACCCGGAGGCGAGCGAGCGACTGCAAGTGCGAGGTTTTGTGTCGGCCGTCGACGGTTCCGCACAGCCCATCGGCTTGATCATGCCCGAGAAAGGTATCGATGCAGCCAAGAAAATTCCAATGTTCGTGTGGTTGCACGGTCGCGGCGATAAGTCGACCGATTTGCATTTTCTCAATGAACGCATGCGCAGCAAGGGCGAAGTCGCCCCGGCCGACGCACTCGTCTTGCACGCTTTTGGCCGACAATGCGTTGGATACAAGAACGCAGGCACAACCGATGTGCTCGAAGCGATCGACTTTGCGTGCGCTAACTATCCGATCGATCGCAACAAGATTGTTTTGATCGGCTTCTCAATGGGTGGAGCGGGCGTATGGCACGTGGCGGCGCGCAATGCGGATCTATTTGTAGCGGCCAGCCCTGGCGCGGGCTTTGCCGAAACTCGCCGCTATCAGAATCTGACACCCGACAAGTACCCAGCCAGCTACGTGCAAACTCTGTGGGGCGTTTACGATGTGCCCGATTACACTCGCAACCTGTTCAACTTGCCTGTGATCGCCTATAGCGGCGAAAACGACAAACAAATTCAAGCAGCCCGCGTGATGGAAGAGGCATTTCAGACCGAAGGCCGCAAGCTCGAGCACCTGATCGGACCGGGCATGGGCCACAAGTATCATCCCGATGTGCTGAAAGAACTGCTGGGCAAGTTAAGCACTGCAGCCGAGGCTGGACGTTCGGCAGACCCGACCGAACTGCACCTGCAGACCAAACACTTACGCGTGCACGAGCGACGTTGGATCAGCGTCGAAGGCTTGCAAGAGGCTTACGCCGATACGCGCGTCGATGCTCAGCGACAAGGTAGCGAGTGGCAACTGACAACAAAGAACGTTAGTCGATTGAAGTTAGACGCTCCAACAGGTACCACGCTGAAAGTCGATGGCCAGGTGGTTTCCGGCAAGAATCCCTTACTGCTTGTCAATGAATCAGGCAAATGGCGCAAAGTTGATAAGTTTGAAAGCGGTGTGAAGCGTCCTGGTCTGTCAGGTCCAATCGATGATGCGTTCTTCGATCCTTTCTTGTTCGTGACACCAACTGGCAAATCAAGCAACGAAAAAGTGAGCCGGTGGGTGGAATGCGAACAGGCTTATGCCATCACGCGTTGGAAGTCACTCATGCGCGGTGAGCCACGCGTGAAACGCGATGTAGAGGTCACTGCCGATGACATGGCCCGGTATCATGTCGTCGCTTGGGGTGATGCCGAGAGCAATCAACTGTTGGCCCGGTTGCTCAAGAGCAAGACACCGGTAGCTTGGGATAAGAGCTCAGTGCGCATTGGCAAAGAGAGTTGGCCCGCTGGCGAGCATGTGCCAGTGGCCATTATGCCTAATCCAGCATCGCCCGATCGCTACCTGGTGATCAACTCGGGCTTGACCTTCCGCGACGCGCACGACAAGACCAACTCGTTGCAGAATCCTCAACTACCCGATTGGGCTGTTATCAACATCAACACTCCACGCAGTGCTTCGGTCCCCGGCCAAGTGACCGCCGCCGGATTCTTCAACGATCATTGGCTGCCGTAATCTTTCGTCACTCAATTTGTTTGTCAGATCAGATCAAGTAGATCGAAACCTGGCACCGACCAGCATGGCTGGGAGTAACAGTGCGGCCAGGCAGCCGCCATAGATGGGGCCGCCGGCCAGCGCTGCGACGGCGGCTCCCAATAGTACGAGCGTGAGAATCGCGTGCTTGACTGCCAATTGGACTTTGCGCGCCACTGGATGCGCCACCGCTTGCACGCCACGATTGACAACGGTTAAACCAACCAGGCCAACCAGCAATGGATAAGCGCGCCAGGGATCAAGCTGCCAGAGTTTCTCATCGGCTTGGCTGAGCCATGGGATACCTGCGATCAAGGCCATCCCACCAACTTCCAGCAACAAGCCAAAGCTCAAGCTCGACTGAGAGCTCTGCCCTTCTTCGCGCCTTGCAAACACGGTGATGCCAACGATATATAGTCCGATGGCTGCGGCGAAGATCAACAGCGCTTTCGGAAAGACAATTTCACCCGGCGTGACGGCGAGCATGGTCGTGCCCGCCATGAGGATATTCAGTGCCCGACACATGCCCATGATGATGGGAGCGATCGGCGTGCGTTTGATGGGCGAGTCATACAATCGCACACACAGCGATAAGCCAACGGCCAAGGCAAACGCGGCTCCCATCCATAGCGGTTGCTGTCTCCAAACCGTTGTCGCAAACAGGATCAATATCGGTGCGACCAGCAGCATACCGTTACCGATATGGCCAGCGATGACGGGTGATATGCTGCCGCGAACCAGTGGTCGATGGCTCCGCGTCGTGCGGTCTTCTTCCAAGTCGACTACATCGTTCAGGATCATACCGGCCCAGTAAACCAGCACCGAAGCGATCACGACCAGGGCCGCTGTTGCCCAAGGCAAGCGACCACCTGTTACCAGTATGGCAGCGGCCAGCGAGTCCGATAGCACGGTAAATACGTTGGGCAGCCTCACCAAAGCCGCCCAATCGCTCAGCCTGCCCCACTGAAGTTCATCTGCTTCGAATGTAGGGGCGAGTGCTCGCTGTGATTCACCATCCATGATTGATTCCTAAGTAGTAGGTCAGTCTTGCCAAGACTGACCTATCGAAGCAGTTTGCTTTACACAACGCGTAACTCATCCACTACCAAATGCTCATCAAACGCATCGCTCATCCACCACGAAAGGCTTAGCCGTTGGAAGGCGAACCTTGGCGGGGACCATATCGCTTCGGCAGGTCTACCTCGGCGAGGTAGACCTACGAGCATGAAAAGACTGTTTATTCGGCGTTTACTTTTTTGATCTCGTCGGCCAGCGATGGGTCGCTGAAGCCGCGGACGCCTCGGCCTTCTTCCAATCGAATGTCGACGGACAGTTGAATCTCATCATTGTCTATGTCGTGAAACTTGCTGATCGTCTTGGCGTCGAGTGGTTTGGCAGAGCGCACGATACGGAAACCGACGGCGCGGGCCGGGTCATCGGTGTACCACCATGGGCTCTTGGGCAAATTGGGGTCGGTCTCTTTCCAGGCTGCGTCATCCGAAGATACGCGCGCGGCGGAACGCAAGGCCGCGGGCGAGTCTTGCCAGCCACCTCCGCGCAGTGCGCGATGCATCAGTTCCTTGGGCCAATTGACTGCTTCAATCAGCGGTACCGGCTGCTTCTTGTCAGCGATCGACTTGTAGCCATCTTCACTGTGGCCATCGATAACCCATTCCATGACGCTGCCATGCATATCGTGCAAGCCCCAAGGATTCGGCTTCTTCGATCCGACGGCGTGCAGCTTTTCTTCCGAGTTGTCAGCGAACCAGGCATACTCTCCCAGTTGCGCTTCGTCATCGCCAAAACTGTACGCTGTCTTGGTTCCAGCGCGGCAAGCATACTCCCATTCCGCTTCGGTCGGCAGACGATATTGCAGCGCAGTCAGACCGGTCAGCCACTTGGTGTATTGTTTGGCGGCATACTGCGTAATAGTGATGGCCGGCATGTTTGGTTCTTCACCGAATTCGTAGGTGAAGGTTGGTTCATACAATTGAGTCGGCACGGTCAGCGACATGGGCAGTTTGCTGGCGTCGACTTTGCGGACCTTCGTCTGTTCGAAGGTCTTGAACATCTTGTACATGGACATGAACAGTTTGTACTCAGCCCAAGAGATCTCGCACTTGGCCATCCACATGGGTTCGATTTGAACTTTGACGATTGGGCTTTCGTCGGGTTTATGTCCCGGAGAGTTTTCCGCGCTGCCCATCTCGGCAACTCCGCCCGGTATCGGCAACATGGTGAACGCAACGTCGCTGCCTGGGATGGAGACCGTGTAAGGCACCATGTAACCGCCTTCGACTTCGATTATGGGTCCCGAAGTTGGCTTGGTCTTGGAAATGCCTACAACGTTTCCTGAGCTATCTTGGGCGGCGGCGACTGATAGAGTCGCACCGAGGATTGTTAATGCGAAACAAACACCGAATGCACGTAGCATGCTCGAACTACCTTGGGGAGGCTGAGATTTTAACGGACCAACTGCTTTCTAGTGTAATCGCCAACGCCACTTTATTTAACCCGGTGGGTTCGTCAAAACGGCTGTTCGAGGGCTTCGTCAGGCCCGGCAGGGCCGGTACAACCTTGGTGGGTGCCGTCAGGCGCCTGACGGCACCAGCCAGGGTTGTGTCGGCCCTACCGGGCCTGGTGGGAATGGCGTGGACTCAAGGAGCAATTCTGATTTACGTAGGGCTGTATTGTTTAGCCCGTGGCCGAAGGTTTTGATGTTGCGCGTTTTTAACAGCCCAACAACCAGGTTGTCGTATTTCCTGAGTATCCGTACTCGTCCTCAGCCGCAGGCGGTACTCGTACTCGTACTCGAAAGCTACGCATCGAGTACGAGTACGAGTACCATTTCATTGAGTACGAGTACGAAACCCATCCAAAACGCGCAAAATCAAAAGCCGAAGGCTAGGTGAACCCGCTAACCAGTTATGCCTTCAGCCTACGTCACCATGCTTTAGGAGAATAGGTGGTTCGAAGTCCGTCGGTACTTTGAAACGTGCTCCTCCGGCTGCCTAGCCTTAGTGGGTAAGGCGGAGGCCAGCCCGATTGCTAGCCACCACCTCCCCGTTGTCGCGATGAGGTCAATTCCTCATATTTACCGGCGTGCAGCTTTCCCGCACCGGGCGACCCCCAACACATTGCCTCATCCGTTAGTAAACGACCGTCCATGTCAGCTGTTTACCGCCGGTTGGCTGAGGAGCTACGCTTGTGCCCTTGCTCATGGTAGTGGCAGTAAAGTGGAGCAGTTCTAAGAGCCCAAGTTTCTTAACGAAGACTCGCTTTTTCATGCGGTGATTGTCCTCGGGACTCTTCCGCTTGAATTTCATGCAGCGGATACGCATGCGTATCCACTTGTCCAGTTCTTGAAACAGATGGACGCATGTGGCGAATTTCGTAGCGAAGTAATTCGCTGTGCCTCGAATAACTTGGTTCAGTTTCTCGATTACCGAAGCTTCCAGGTTATGGGAGCGTTTGGTTATCTCCTTGACCTTCGTCTTGAATTTCTCCAGTGACTTGGCTCTCATCTTTCGTGACTTTTTGGATAGTCGAAACCCCAGGAAGTCATAGCCTTTCCCGTAGCTTGCGATCTTCGTTTTCTCGGGGCTCAGCTTGAGTCCCAAGTCAGTCATGACCGATTCGACCAGAGTCAAGGCTGCGTTGGCCTGCTCCCGCGTTTGACAGACAACGACGAAGTCATCCGCATATCGCACGAAGCGATACCCGGCTTGTTCCAGTCGCCAGTCGAGCTTGTTAAGCACGATGTTTGCCAGTAGCGGGCTGATGACACCGCCTTGCGGAGTGCCAATGGTGGTGGGCTTGAAGATTCCGTTCTCCATGACACCTGCTGCCAGAAATCGTTCGATTAGGTTCAGGATGTTGCCATCGGCTACCTCCTCGGCAACTGCATCGACGATCAGCTTGTGCGGGATGTTATCGAAGAAGCCGGATATGTCTGCATCCAATGTGATGCAGAATCCTGCGTCGTGATAAGCCAACACTCGCTGAATCGCTGAGTGACAGTTGCGTTTGGGACGAAACCCGAAAGAGCAATCGTGAAACAGTGGCTCAAAGATCGGTTCCAGAAGCCTACGTATCACTTCTTGGGCAACGCGATCTCTTACAGCCGGAATGCCAAGCGGACGGAACTTGGTTCCTTGCGGATCTTTGGCTATCCATACTCGACGTAGGGGCTTGGGGACGAAGGTACCTCTCGTCTTCAAGTCTTTCATGAGTGAAGCCAGATTGGCCTCGAGGTCTTTCTCGAACATGCCAATGCTAACTTTGTCGATACCCGCGGCGCCGCGGTTTCGCTTGACTGCCTTGAATGCCTCACTCATTAGCCGTTCGGTGATCCTTCCGGTTAACGAGTGTACTTTCTGCTTTGTGGCCATTGAGGGCCATCCTCTCACAAGTGTAACTGTTGCTCTTTGTGTGCGATCGCTGGCCAGCGTTTCTTAGTCTTCCGTGGGATGTCTGGGCCGCAGAGCACAGACGCCTCATTTGGTGAGACTTCCACATCGGTTCTAGGCTCTTGGCATCTATCGCACGTTACGAGCAAACTGAGTTAGGTTTCTCCTTTCATCGCCCAGACCCGGTAAAGGGATTGGCGACTACTCCGGATCTGCTGTGGTCCCGTAATCGAACGTTGGTGTAATTCCAGGTTCGATCCCGGTTTACCGGCAAGACATCATCGGACTGGATGGGTGCATCATGCGTCCTAGTCTTGGTTCATCTCGCATGGGCCTCGGCTTTCATCGGTGACTTATACGTTGGCTTACCGTGCGTTACTGCACAGACGAGTTGGGACCTCACCGGTCAGACTCACGAACCATTTTCTCGAGGTGAAACCATGCAACACCGTGGCGTTTGACAGACAGCTAACCGTATGTGCTGGCTGCCGACGATCATTCGAGCGATCGCCATGCTTCATCTAAGCCGGGTGACTGGCACTCCGCCTGGGCCGAAATGATTCCTCCCCAAGTGACTGTTCCTTGGGACCTCCGATATCACGATTAAGGTGACACTACCACTTACCTCCATAAAATGAAGTTCGGGGAACAGCTTCTGAACCAGTACGGACCAGCTCAGGTAGGATTCAACCGCACTTGTATGCGGTCTCACCGTTTATACTTACCTTCTTGCGTTGGTAAGTTACTAAGTTCGTGAGCCCTGCGGCTCACGCTGGCCACGGGCTAAACAAAACAGCCCTGCGCTGGCCCACCAATGAACCTTAAGTCCACGCCATTCGGGCCTGGTGGTGCGGTCGCGTAGAGTTAAACGGCAATGGATAATAATACTTTACATGTAAAGCAATGTTGGAATTCGGGACGCTACCGGTCCCCCAGTTCGCTGAGCAATCTTTCCATTGAAAACACACCCGTTCGCGGGCTGAGACGCATGGCTTTGTTATTGTACCGTAACCGATTCGCTACAGTCTCTACATTCATATTCGATTTTTGTAATTGATGGTGGTTGAAAGTCGACAACGATAAAACGGTCCTCCCAGTCACCTTGAAAGTTGAATTGGAACCAGAGTTTAAAAGCGCCGTCTGGGTACAAATGCATGCTAGTCAGTCGCATGTGCGACCAGATGTTTCCACGAACGAAATAGAGCGTCGGTGCGTCGGGAAAATGCCGCACGAGCATGAGCGCAATCACATGAGTTGTCGGTTGGCAAAGAGTAAACCAGGTACGGCCAAGACGCGTAAAGTCTTCAGTAGCGCCTACGAATGGTCCATCGAGGTCACCTTCGATGACGATGGAAAAGTGGCCATGGAAGTTATCGTCGCAGATCTGCCAGCCGCACCACCCAACACCCGTTGTGAACTTCAAAGTACCAAAGGTCGTGTGTTCAAACTCGGCGTGCTTTTCGTGGCGGCGTTTGACAGGGCGTATCCACTCTAGAATGCCCATTAGCGATTTAGGCTCCACGATGATTAGTTTGGTCGGAATGCAATCGTCGGGCATGACGATTTCGATTACGAGCACGAGCACCGCTAGCGCTGAGCACGATGAAGAGCAAGCATTGAGTTTACGTGTAAAGCATTGGTGGTAACAACCTCGATAACCCTGCCCGAGCGGTGTGAGTAACCACTGCCCAAGCGGCTGACCGAGGGCTCGGTGTTCATTGCTTCGTTCTGTCCGATTGTATAGGGTTCTCGGTCCAGTAGTCTACAAATTCGGCCCTGGCACTCTCTGAGTACTCCACGGAGATCACGCCAGCGTGCAATGGATTGCCGTAGGCACCGTCATTCGCGTCCTTCAGGTACCATGAGCCGTCAAGAATCAGTATGCAGGAGAACACGTCATCACGCCAAACATCCGATATTGTTTTCCCGATCAGTTGCTCAATTGGCACTCCATCCGTTTCTCCGGTCATTTGAATGGCCGTTTCGTCGGAAAGAGTCAACTTGGCAGTGAACAAGTTCAGGACAAGCCCATTATCGAGCACCACATAATGTGATCTGAATGAGGCCGGACCTATCCCCTCGATCACGAACTCTGGTTCCGAATAGTTAGAGTGGCCGATTCGGGTGATCCGAGCGCCCAGAACTTGTTCGCGAGTTGGTGAAACCACAGCAGCAAATTCCAATGCGGGAAGAGGTATCTCTAGACTTTGACTTAAGGAAACGCCCGATCGGCAACTCGGGTGCATTTCATGGTTCGCAATCTTGCCTTGGGCTTGCGTTTCTGACTGGGTGTCAGCTTTCGTTTCTTGAGAATGGCTGTTTCCTCGGCTCCTCCGCGATCTCCGCGTTTCAATCGCATCGGCAAGCAGTCCAACGGTGGAGTTCCGCGAGAGCTGTCAAAAACATTGAGTCTAACGATTGCGGATAAGGCCCTCATCATACCACACCGCCTCGTAACCATCAGCGTCGATTTGAAAACGCCAACCCGACGGCATGTCAACCGCTAAGCAAGTGTGCATCACGCAAGCTCGTATTCATACTCGTTCAACTTTCCAGGAACGTGCAGCGTGACGACTTGAACCGAAGCCAGTCGCGTAAGCACACCGCGCGACCAGGCCCGGTAGGGCCGGTACAACCCTGGCCGGTGCCGTCAGGCACCGGATTCCAGACGCCAGCGCGCCGGCGGCGAGTAGGTTGTTAACCAGTGGAGGCATCAATGATCGAGCCGCAACTGGGGGCATTCAAAACAAGGGCCTTGGCGATTCAATTAGGCCAGAGGGCCTTCGGCAAACGCGTGGTGCATTGCGGCTCGATAGAACAAACAGCCTTCGCAAACAACCCACTCGCCGCCGCTGCAGCGTCGACTGAAATCCGGTGCCTGACGGCACCGGCCAGGGTTGTGTCGGCCCTACCGGGCCTGGTTGTGCGGTTGCGTAGAGTTAAATGGCAATGGTCTATAATACTTTACGTGTAAAGCAATGCTGCAATTCGGAACGACGGCCGTTACCGAGTCCGCGCGCGTGATAGCAACCATCAAGTTCGAGCCGATCGCAAACTTCGGTGAGCGGATTTGTTCTGCTTCCCTTTGGTCCCACCAGTGTACCATACGAGTATCGCACGCAAGTGATCGGCTTCGGTTCATCGTGTTGTTCGCGGCTCCGCCGGATGGTTGAACTCATCGTGAGTCCACCACTTTTTGTTCCGGACAGAAGGATGCATTGAGAGAAGTTGGTCAATGGCTTCTCGTAATGTGGATATCTTTGCTGACGTATCGATGGTCCACAATAAACCAACGACGGATTCGCGGTTGATGTGGTTCGATGAAGCAAAGATATCCGTCGCCCGGGTATTGGTCGTAGTTCCCACATCCAATCCACAATCTGAACCCGTCGTTCTCAATGGGCACCACCCAGCCCCAGTCTTCGGCCACCGGGCTTTGCGCTGCGAACCCCTTTTGCTTCAAACCGGAAGCGAGAAATTCCGCAAGTCGCTTGCCGTATCGCCCAGGATTAATCTCGTCTTCCTCATTTTCGTATCGAGCGAATGCCTCTGAGCGAAATTCGACGTGGGTCTTCATGTCTGATCTTCCATTGCCGTCGGTACGTTCGGCGACTTTCGTGCATTCCGTGGTTCCCGATGTGTTCCAAACCCGAGAACATGGATTGGAGTATAGCCAGTCTGTAATCGAAGCCGCAACTAAGTTTTGCCGGTCGCTAATCTCTGCGGCCGACGGAACCGATCATCGATAATTGGCCGTTCGCTATTTTCGCGGTCGGTTAGCGAGGAGCGGCACCAATCGATTGTCCATTGGAAACCAATGTTCTCGATGGGCCGTGAGGCGAATCGCCCAGGAGGTTGGGCGAGAATAGACTTATCCACTTGTGGACTTCCTAGTGCCGCTCCTCGCTAACGCGTCGGGTTATGATGGCAGCATGCGATAGTTCAAGCCCACCACCGACCCTTGTCCCATGGGGAGCGCAAGTTTGGGTTGGCTAAGCCGTCCGTCCCTAGCCAACCAAACTTTGCTTCCCACCGGACAACGGGTGGGGGAGCCAGTCGAATAGTTTACGCGTAAAGTATTTGACAGCGGGAAACAGCGACGGTCATTCATCCTCGTCATGCGGAGCGAAGAGACGAGGCGTGAACAGCGGAGGCTTTGCATCTGACTCGCTCCGAGGACCGTTCCATTGAAACTCCGGAGGGTTACCTTCAATGAGTTGCTCGAAGATCCAGTCACAGCAACGGTGCACGTCCGGGAAATAGCATGGAATCGCCTGTTTCGTGGCAGATCATTCCGGCTCGGCCAACCCGATCGTAGATGAATATGTCGCCACCACTATCGTTACCAAAGACGATAGCCTCAGTCTCATCAGGGAAGTCGGGTGATTCCAAGCTAGAGTCTACGAGTGGATGAAACCTGTCGACAGGAAATATTCCACCAGCGGAGCCAACCGCATCCCCAGTAAATGCCATCAGCACAATTGAACAACGAACCAAACAAGCTATTGTCAGGTGTCGGTCGAATTGAAATTGTCGTTGAGTAGCATTGGGGATGATACCAATTAAACCCAACACGAGTAACGCGATTGACCGCATATGCGTCCTCGATCATTAGTCGCCAATCGTTGTTCTCGATCATGGCTCGTAAGTACTTAGCGAAGTTCTTTATCAACGTTTTCTTGGCGATGCGATCGAAGTAGCTACGAGGGTCTTCGAAAGCAGTTTCGACATGCGTCTTGACCGCAGTGCGAAATTCGTGCGGCAGGTCACTTATTGAGTCGGTTCCATCCAACGCAAAAGTAATTCCACCATTCTCATTTCCGCCATTGCTTCATCATATTCAGACCGAACGTTTGCGATGACCGCGGTCGCTACCATTGATCATCCAATGTCCAAAACGGCCGGCCGACGACTCCGGTCCATCGCGTGGTTCGTCGATTCGTTTGAGTTGGTGATGGAGTACCCACAAATCTCAGTGTCTTCTCCGTCAATTGTAATTCTAAGCGACTGGCATTGGCCAAGTGATGTAACTGTCGCATGTCGCCCCGAGTTTCGACCAGGGATTATGACAACTCGATCACCCACAATGAATGGTCCTCCATTTCGGCGCGTTTGCCAATCCAGAATATCGGAGAACAGAAAAAAACGCGGCAAACGGCGCAGAGAATGTGGCAAGCAGGCTGACTGCAAGAATCGCTAATAGAAGCAGCCAAAGAAACGTTGGCGAACTGAATGCAGCGAGTGAGAACTCCACCGTAGCGAAAAGAAGACAAATCGCAAATACAAGTGATGCAAGCAGCCAAACGCGCATCCAGATTTGGGAGGCAATTCACCTTTCACGAAGTGAGAACATGACGCTGTGGAGGCGGCCCCCTCGACTCGACGAACGATGACAGTCCGAAGAGATTGGGCATCCATTGAAAGTTGGGACTATTGAGGACCTTTAGGCCATCGAATTGTTCTCGATGTTTTGAACCCGGCAACACAGCATGGAGTATATCCGGTATGCAATCGAAGCTGCAACCAAGTATTGGTGATCGCTAGTTTAGTTGGCCTGATTGAACCGGCCAAACAATTTCGCGTCGCTCAGTTTCGTACTCGTACTCAGCCCGACAGGGCGGTACTCGTACTCCTACTCGGTGCATTAAGTTCGCCATCGAGTAGGAGTACGAGTACCGCTGCGCTCCAGTACGAATAAGAGCAACAAGTATTCATTTTGAGCATGGACGCGTGAAGTCGCAGCATGTCGCCCCCCATGGGCTTGTCCCATCGGAACGCAAGTTTGGTTGGCTAGGCCCGCCCGTCCTAGCCAACCAAACTTTGCTTCCCACCGGACAAGCCGGTGGGGGAGCCAGTCCAATAGTTTACGCGTAAAGTATTTGACAGCGGGAAACGGTTGAATTTACCACGCCCGCGCGATTGGAATGCGATGTTTCAAGCCCACCACCGACCCTGCGTCGGTGGAGGCGCTGATTGACAGCTACTAAATGCTCTCATCGCCCCGTCTGCCGCTGCTATCCTGGGGGCGAGCGAACCATCATCCAATGCCAATCCTGTAATCGAGCCGCTCCAGTAGAGATCCTTGATCGAAGGCCATTGATGAGACTCGAATCTCAAGCGACCATAGTTGATTTGAACTAGCAACCGGAAAATGTTTTCCCCGCACGGCCAAAACGAAAAGGGAACTCTAGTGGCCAAGGCCGCCGGTAGCTGTCAATCGTTGCCTCCCACGCGATACGGGGTCGGTGGAGGGCAGAAACGCTCCCATGTACTAACGGCTACATTGAGGGCTTGGGGTCACGCATTGTCACCCGCGTCCCTTCAGGCTTGACATACTTCGGCCATTCATCTACGAGTCTAATGTTCATTTAACTCGATCAGCATCAAGCCGGCGACGGAGTTGGTCGAGCGTCATCCCCGAATCTGGATTCTGTCGATAGCTTTCCATCCGGCTATCAAACTCTGACTTAACTTCCGAGTTCGGTGTGGGCAGAACGTTTTCCGGTAGCGAATCCCAAATTGCTTGGACAACGCGAAGTCTCTCCGACACGGATAGAGATGCAGCATCAGCAAGAATCTGTTCAGCGGTCACAGGGCGCTCCTCGAATGGTGTAGTCCCACTATTGTAACCGCATAGTTCGAACAAGTCACCTGAATGCGCATCAGGATGCGGCTTGTGGCAGCATGCCATAGTTCAAGCCCACGACCGACCCAGGGAGGGCGCTTCGCTTTTGAGCGAAGGCTTGGCAATCACAACCCGACGCGTTAGCGAGGAGCGGCACCAATCGATTTTCCATTGGAAACCGATGTTCTCGCTTGGCCCCAGAGGCGAATCGTCCAGTAGGTTGGGCGAGGATAGACTTGTCCAGTGGTGGACTTGCCAGTGCCGCTCCTCGCTAACGCTTCGGGTTGTGATTGCAAAGGCGTCATCCTTCATTTGATTTGTCGTTGGCGGCGAGCGGTAACTGTTCCATGCGATAGTGTTCCCAGCGAGCCGCCGATGGTGAACCTTTTGTCGGAAGCTTTGCTACACTAGTGGGATCATTCTCACCTAGCTCCGCGGAGGTCCTGCCATGGTAAGTCGTCGAAGGCTTCGGTATTTGTTGGCGCTTTCTTGCTCAATGATTGCTACTTGCTTGCCAGTCAGTAGTTGGGCCGCGGAGCCAACGGTGCGATCAGTCGCTGGACTCAGCTTGCGCGTCGACGCGGAACTGGAGATTGAACCAGTCGCCAGCCCTGATCTGATCAAGTGGCCAATTGTCGCAGACTGGGATCAGCAAGGCCGCCTGGTCGTGGCCGAATGCGGAGGAGTTGCCAAGCCGATCGTCGAACACAACAAACAACTGTTGCATCGTATCGTGCGCCTGGTCGATACCAATGGCGATGGCAAGTTTGATAAACGAATCGTGGCCGCGGACAAGTTAGCTTTTCCAGAAGGCGTGTTGTGCATCGGCAATTCGATGCTCGTCTCTGCGCCGCCAGAGATATGGAAGCTGACGGATGCAGATAACGATGGTGTCTGCGAACAGCGCGAAGTTTGGTTCAACCCTGGCACGATCACCGGGTGTGCCAACGATTTGCATGGTCCCTACATGGGCCGTGATGGTTGGATCTATTGGTGCAAAGGTGCGTTTGCCGAGCAGAAGCATGAACTGATCAACGGCAAACAATTGACCACGAAGGCCGCCCATATCTTCCGACGCAGATTCGAAGGCGGGCCAATCGAGCCAGTGATGACAGGCGGCATGGATAACCCGGTAGAGATGGCCATGAGTCACACGGGCGAACGTTTCTTTACAAGTACCTTCTTGCAACATCCCGGCGATGGCAGACGTGATGGCATCGCACACGCAATTTATGGTGGTGTCTATGGCAAACAGCATGATGTATTGCTGGGGCATCCACGCACCGGTGATCTCATGCCGATCATGACCCATCTTGGTCCGGCTGCTCCCAGTGGTTTGATTTGCCTGGAGCAAGATCGCTTGCTCGGTAAACCGAAAGAGGGCATCGATACTCTCGTAGCGGCCCAATTCAACTTGCACAAAGTTACCGCGCATGACCTTGTTCCCAAAGGCGCAGGCTTTACGACACAAGATCGCGAGCTAGTCGGTTCGGAGCGCATCGACTTTCACCCGACCGATGTCATTGAAGCGCCCGATGGTAGTTTGCTCGTGATCGATACCGGAGGCTGGTACAACCTGTGTTGTCCTAGCTCGCACGTCGATCAATCGATCGCCGCGGGCGGCATCTATCGTTTGACCAGCGCGACCACTCGTCAAACTGCCGCTAAACCATCTGTTGATTGGCAATCGCTGTCGCTAGAAGATGCAGTGGCAATGACAAGGAGTGCCAATGCTTCGCTGCGTGACAAGCAGCAAGCAGCCTGGCGCATTTGTCGCTTGGCCGGTGGCTCATCCGAGACTTCACCGGCGGCCGCGACCACGCGATTGTTTGGACTACTCCAATCCTCTGAAGCTTCTATTCGTCAAATAGCAGCCCATGCCATTTCCGTCCAGCGCAGGACATCGGTGCCCAACGCGCTGGCGACACTGCACAGCGCGCTGACTGAAGAAACAAATGCTGCCGCAGCGCGAGCCATGGCCGAAGCGATTGGTCGCTTGGGTAACGAACGATCGGTGCCCGTGCTGCTGAGCAAACTGAGCATGGCCGATGGCGACCGCATGCTCGAGCACTCGCTGATCTACGCGTTGATCGAACTGGGAGAACCCAAGCCGCTCATCGCTGCGCTGGAAAGTTTTGATGCGCGTACTGCCCGCGCAGCCATGTTGGCTCTCGATCAATCGGGCAACGTTGACGATACGTTTGCTACAAGAGTTTGGTACTCACTGTTCAGCGATGATAAGGCAGTCGTGCAAGCGGCTGCCGACATACTGGCCCGCCATAAAGAATGGGCTGCTAGTGATGCGATTCGCCTTGATCAGCTTTGGCCCAAGGTCGAGAAGAGCGAGTCGATTCGCGCGGCCAGTGCCCAGGTGTTGGCGGCATGGGTCGGCGATTCCAAAATTGTGCAACTGATCAGCGAGCGCATCAACGCTGTCGCAGCCGCATCGGACAAGAGCGATAAGCTCGATTGGTTGCTGGATTCGCTCGCTGGGATCAAGAGCCAGGCTCTGCCCGCTTCATGGTCGGATGGATTGCTGAAGTTGATGCAAAATGCCGATGAAGCCCGACAGTTGCGTCTGGCAGCGTGGCTAAGCAATCTGAAGCTGGACGAAGCCCAAGGGCGCGTCGTGGCAACCACCGTCGAGGATCTCGTATCCAAGGCGAAAGACGAAGGAGTGAAGTTAAAGTTGTTGACCGCGCTGCGGGCTGGAACACAGCTTTCTCAGCCAGCGCAAGAACAAATGGTCGTCGAACATTTTCTTGGCGAAAGAGAAGTAGCCACGATTCACGAGGCATCGCGAGCTCTGTCGCGTTTGCGCTTGACCAAAGCCAGTTCGGAACTGCTGGTAAAGCATCTCGATAAAGTTCAACCGCTGGAGATGATGCAAGCCGTATCCTCTATCAGTAGCGCAGGTGACGATGCGATCGATGTGGCGATGCTCGATAAACTAGTGAGCTTGCCCGCCGCACGCACGATGGCGTTTGATCAGTTGACCTCGCTGTATCGCTCGCGGCCGGATTCGCTGAAGTCGAAAGTCCGCAGCGCCGTGGAGACGCTCAGCAAGCCACCGGCTGATGTGGAAGCCAAGCTGGATGAATTGCTGGGCAAGCTGAAATCAGGCGATGCAGCCCGCGGGTTTCAAGTTTTTCGCAGCGCCAAGGCGGCTTGCAGCGCATGCCATCGCATTGGCTACGTTGGTGGGACAGTTGGGCCCGAGCTAACCCGCATCGGTGCTACTCGTTCTCGACGTGCGCTGCTGGAAGCCATCGTGTTTCCCAATGCACGCTTGGAACAGAGTTATACGCCCGTACGGATTTTGACTTCCGATGGCTTGGTGCTCAATGGCCTGGTTGTGCGGGAAACGGGTGATCAAATTGAACTGGTAACAGGCGCCAATCAACGGGTGACCATTGCAGCCAGCGATATCGAACAGCGTTTGCCCAGCCAAGTGTCGATCATGCCCGCAGGTCTCGAGCAACAACTTTCGCTCGATGATCTCGCCGATCTGTTAACCTTATTGGAATCTGCAGGTAGATGATTTCTTGTAGATTGTCGATCTGACAAAAAATGAAAGACAAAAATTATTTGGCTTCAGCCGTTTTTACGGCCCCCGGTTCGGGCAAAATTTTTCGACCTTGGATTTTGGCCCAGCTCTTACTGAACTCGGCGCCCAGCAGCATGATCATCGACGAATAGTAAACCCAGATGAACACGGCAGCCAGCGATGCAGCTGCGCTGCCAAGCTGGGCAGCAGGGTCGGCAATCTCAAAGTACCATTGCAACACCGCTTTGCCGATCGAGAACAAGAGCGAAGCCAAGACACTGGCCAGCAACACATCGCGCCAACCAATGCGCGCATCGGGCATGTAGCGATAGATGGCGGCCAAAAGGATAGTGATTACGGCAAACGATACCAAGTGATTGGCCATCCCAGCCAGGCCTTCGGCCATGCCGAATCGTTCGCCGATCGAATTCAGCATGACAGCGATAATCGTGTTAACGATAAACGACACGATGAGTATGAAGCCGAAGCCGAGCACCATGGTTAATGAGATCACGCGTTTTAGCAGAATGCGTACAGCCTGTTTCGAGTTTTCCTTAGGCTTCACACACCAAACGCGGTTCAGCGAGTTCTGCAAGGCGGAAAGAACACCGGAGGCTCCCACAAGAACGGCTGCAATGCCTAGCAGTGACTTCCACCAAGAGCGGGCCTCTTGTTCATTGGTGGATAGGATGGATCCAACCTCTTCCTGAATAGTCTCATTGCCCAGGATCGTGGCAGCGTGACGAACGACGATCCGCTTTGCACGCTCTTCGGCATCTCCATCACCACTGAACAGCGACAAAGATAATGTGAGCACGGTGACAAGCAGAAAGATCAGAGGTGGCAGGGAAAAGACTGTGTAGTATGCGAGGGCGGCAGCCAGCGTCGGACAGTCGTCTTCTATAAAACCAGACAACGCATCCATCAATCCACGAACGACGCGCATGAAAATGCCTCTCGCAAAAGTAAGTAGGCGAGAGGCAAGTTAAGCGCTGATGCGCAGCTCGCTCTGCAGCGTAGCGATCGTCTGTTGCAATGAGTCAATCAAGGCATGAATCTTGTCGAGCGTTACAGCCGCTCGGCAATTAGCGGCGTCGAGCTCCAGTCGTTGGGCATAGGTGCGCGCCGGCTCGGCCCCGAAGGTTGCGCACAGGCCTTTTAGCGAATGCGCCAGCCTGGCGACGGTCACAAAGTCGTTGCGAAGACATGCCGCTTCCAATTCAGACGCGATAGCTGGTACGTCTTCGATAAACACGAGGGCGATCTCATGCAGCAGATCTTCGTCACAACCAAAATTCTGACGGGCTTGCGGCAAGTCCAGTGTAACTGGATTCACTCGGTGGAATTCCCCGTCGTTGGACATGGCCGAACTGCCTTTGGAGACGCTTGACACGCTAGACCTCATTATCTTAATCCCGCAACATAAACAAGTGAAAGTGTCTTCCGTTACCGTTTCCGACTTGCGCACCTAACTCGTGTATTAGCAACTCTGTGCATCACGCATTGGCAGCTAAGCGGACAATCGTTGGTTGCTCAACAACAAACGCAAGGTCCGCGTCGACGAGATGAGCCTCAAGCAATTGACGTGCCGTGTAGCGGGACGAACTTCCGCCAAGGGCTTTGGCTTCTCTGAATTGGGTTCTGACCGCCCCACTGACTCTAAGCTGACGCTAAGTAGGAGCAGGCGTCGAAAGCATACTGGCACGGTATGTGCATCATCCCTGGGGGCTCGCTCATTGTCAGGAAGTGATTGCGATTTGATGTCGGTTGCATGGTGGGCGATCAATTCTGCCGAGAAGTTACAAGCCGGTATAATTCTCCGAAGGAACGCTTTTACACGCGAATTGCTGCCTGGCGGTTCGGAGTGGGTCGATTTTTAGCAGAGAGCATTAGGCTGTGAGCAAAGTTTTAATCATTGATGATGACCGCATGATCCGCATGACGGTCCAGCGTGGTTTGTCCAGTGAAGGGTTTGAGGTAATCGAGGCCGCTAATGCCGCAGAAGGCTTGGCTGCCGTGGACGCTCATCGACCAGATGTCGCGTTGGTCGATGTGTTTATGCCCGAAATGAACGGGTTGGAACTGTTCCGCAAAATTCGTGCGCTTGATCGCAAGCTGCCAATGATTTTTGTGACCTCCGATACCAGCAGCGAGACCACGATCGAAGCCATGCGTCTGGGGGCCTTCGATTACCTTGCCAAGCCGATCAATATCCAGCAACTGCGCAATCTGACGGCCAGTGCGGCTGAGTCACGCAAGCTGATGGATCACCCAGTGGCGCTGGCCCTGACCGGCGAAAGCGAAGTTGGGGAACGATTTGTTGGTCGGTCGGGCGTCATGTTGGAAGTCCTCAAGGCTGTTGGCCGAGTGGCTGGTCAGGATGTGACAGTACTGGTGCGAGGCGAAAGTGGTACAGGTAAAGACCTGGTGGCCCGCGCGATCGTTCAGCATAGCAACCGCAAAGATTTCCCTTTCGTAGCTGTCAACTGCGCGGCTATTCCCGACCAATTGCTCGAAAGTGAATTGTTTGGCCACGAGAAAGGCGCGTTCACTGGGGCCGAGCGAAGACGTGTGGGCAAGTTTGAGCAGTGCGATGGCGGTAGCATCTTCCTGGACGAAGTCGGTGACATGTCGCCGCTGGTTCAAGGTAAGGTTTTGCGGTTGCTGCAGGATCAATCCTTTCAGCGCGTTGGTGGTAATGAGGAGATCCGGACCAATGTGCGCATCGTCGCTGCCACGAACCGCAATCTCGAACAGATGGTCCGCGATGGCGAGTTTCGCGAAGACTTGTTCTATCGCTTGAATGGATTCACGATCCAGTTGCCACCGCTGCGCGAACGCAAGGACGACATCCCGCTATTGCTTGAGTATTTCTTGCGACGCGCACGCAAAGAGATGAACAAGAATAACCTGGATGGTCTCTCGCCATCCGCGCTGTCGATGCTCACCAATTACCATTGGCCGGGCAATGTTCGCCAATTGCAGTCGGTGGTTCGTCAAGCTGTGTTGAACACGACGGGCACGGTGTTGGGTGTGGAAGCGCTACCGAGTATCGTCAGCCATCCGCGACATGAAGATGGCGCGCTCGCCGCCGCAGGTGTTGGTCCGCTCTCCGGGGCAACCAATGTCGCGTCAACGGCTACATCGCCTGCTGTTTTGTCGGCGCCTGCAGCACCCGTAGGTGCCGCTCCGCGCGAAGATGGCTCGAATGGTTCCGCAGGACTGGATGGCGAATACACCGTTCCTATGGATACTGCCTCAGCTAATCCGAGCATCGTGGATTTTATCGAATCGCGTTTGGCAACATCGAGCGATTTGTATGCAGAAGCCATGCGAGAGTTGGAGCGTTACCTGTTCACGCGTGTCTTAGAGACGACCGGCGGGAATCAATCTCGTGCTGCGGAGATACTCGGTATTACGCGCGGCAAAGTTCGAGATCGTATTGCGGCCTTTAACATCCAGTTGGATCGCACCGTGACGGTTGGTTCCAATCGTTGATGCTTTGACTGGATTTCAGTTTCCTGCTGGGCTGCAATTGCTCGCTGGTCTTTACATACTCATTTGGTAGTTCCTGTAGCAATGGCCAAACGTACCACGACGAACGAAGCACGCAGCCGCGGAAACGTAAGCTTGTGTGTGGGGGTCGCGGCTTCGCATGCAAACCTGTCGTCATTGGCAGCGTTTCTGCGCGCTCTGCCTCCCAGTAGTTGTATGAGCGTCGTGGTATTGCTGACCGGCGAAGCGCCCTTGGCACCTTCTTCAGCAGTCGTGGCTAACAACGCTTCGAACACAGTTGACGCGCCCGTGTCGGCTACGTTGACCGAAGTTGGCTCGCAAGTTACTACGCCATTCTTGCAGTGGCTCAGCGAACTAAATTGTCCGCTCTCAGTCGAGTTGCTCGATCACTCGATGCGGCTCAGGCCCAACTGCGTGTTCATCGCTGCCGAGCCGATGGCTTTGTCGCTGGCGCAAGGCACGTTGCACGTGGCTCCGCTGCCACCGGCTGGCCTGCCGGCCCCGGCTGATTACTTCCTTTCTTCGCTGGCGGACGATAACGAGCAGCATTCGGTCGGTGTCGTGCTGGCTGACTCAGGTAACGATGGATTATTAGGACTCAAGAGCATCAACGATGCCGGGGGCATGACCATCGTCGAGCGCCCGGCCGACGGGCAGTCCAGTCCGCTATCGTTGACGCAGATCAACTCGGGCGGTATCGATCATGTTTTGCCGCTGGGCGACATTGCCATTGAGCTGAGCCGTTACAACGCGCACCTGTGTGATAGTACGCAAGGTGATTCAGAAAGTGAGTTGAACAAGCAGATCATCGAAGCGATTCCGACGATCGCCGATGCTGTCGAAAAGCATACGACACATAACTTTCGACATTACAAAGTGACGACACTGGCCCGACGCATCAAGCGTCGCATGCAAGTGCTTAAGCAATCGTCAGTGCCCAGCTATATCGATGTTGTGGCTGCGTCACGCGATGAAGCGGGCAAGTTGTTTCGCGATCTGCTTATCAGTGTGACCTGCTTCTTCCGAGATCCCGACGCATTTCGTACGCTCGAGAACACGGTCGTCCCTAAACTACTGGCGGGCCGTCAACCGCAAGACACGATTCGCGTATGGGTTGCAGGCTGTGCGACTGGCGAGGAAGCCTATACGCTGGCGATTGTCTTGCATGAAGCGATCGTCAAGAGTGGCGCGGAAGTTGGGTTGCAGATTTTTGCTACCGATTTGGATGAGCGCGCGTTACAAGTTGCTCGGTCGGGTTCCTATCCAGTCAGCATCGCCGAAGATGTGCCGTCTGAACGACTGAAGAAGTACTTCATCAAACGCGGCATGCGATACGTAGTCAGCAAAACGATTCGCGATTGCGTGATCTTTTCATCTCACAATTTGATCAGTGATCCACCGTTCACAAAGCTCGACTTGATCTCCTGTCGCAACTTGCTGATCTACCTGGGAGCTCATCTGCAAAAGAAGTTGATTCCCCTTTTTCACTACGCACTGCAGCCTGGAGGCTACCTGTTTCTGGGGCCTTCGGAGAGCATGTCCAATCATAAAGAGTTGTTCCGTACGGTCAGTGCCAAACATCGTATTACGCAGCGCAAGATCACATCGATCGCCGCGCCGCCGCATGAAGCTTTACGCGGTACGTTGGCCAGGCATTCGCAAGCCAGTGATCAGGCGTCTCAAGTCGATCTGCATCAGTTGGGCCAGCGCATTGCGCTGGATGAGTTTGCTGCGCAATGGGCGATCGTCGATGAAGACGCTCAGATTCTTTCGCTCTCGGCCGATACTTCGCCGTTTTTGAAACTGGCCGAAGGCAGTTTTCAAAACAACATCATCAAAATGGCGCGTTCGGGCCTGCGGCTTGGGTTGCGCGCGGCGTTCTCCGAGGCTAAACGCACCAAGCGTCAAATTGTTCATGACAACCTGTCGCTGCGTGTTGCGCACGGCATCCAGCGCGTGGTGGTTACCGTGCAACCCATGCCACAAGTCGGACAGGAAAGCGGACTGTACTACGTCGCCTTTCAATTGGTCGGCAAGCCGCTGGTGCGCGAATCGGTGGATGCATCATCCGACGGGGACGCCACCGCTGCGAGTGCGAACAACGCAGCCCTGGTGGAACAGCTCGAACGCGAACTGGCGAACACGCGCGAGGATCTCGAACGGACAGTTCAGGAGCTGGAGACGGCCAACGAAGAGCTCAAGTCATCCAACGAAGAGCTGTTATCGATGAACGAGGAGCTGCACTCGGCCAACGAAGAGCTCGAGACCAGCAAAGAAGAGATTCAAGCGTCCAACGATGCGCTGGGACGCATCAATAGTGACCTGGAGAATTTGCTGCGCAGCACCAATATCGCCACGATCTTTTTGAATCGCAGCGGCAGCATTCGCAGCTTTACGCCGGCCATCTCCGAGATCTATGGACTGATCGGTAGCGACCTGGGCCGACCACTCACACAACTGAATCCCAATGTTGTTTCCATGCCGCCGCTGCCTCAAGTGGATGAATTGGTAGAGAGCGCCGAGCCGATCGAGCACACGGTACAAACGCTGGATGGGCGTTGGTTTATTCGTCGAGTGCTACCCTACTTCACTTCGGAACACCAGTGCGATGGTAGCGTCATTACCTTTGTCGATGTGACCGCGCTGCGCGAGAGTGAGAAACGCTTGGAAGCGGCTCTGCGCGGCGGCAGCATGTCGGCTTGGGACATCGACCTACGCACTCATAAAGTTTGGCGCACGACGGCACACGACCAGTTATTCGGCTATCCAGAAAACCTACCCGAGTGGACGTACGAAAAATTCCTTGAGCATGTGGTACCCGAACAGCTTGAAGATGTAAAGCAACAGTTCGAGCGTTGCTACGACGCAGTGGACGATTGGACGCTTGAGTGCGAGATCATACGCGTCGATGGAGAACGCCGTTGGTTGTTTGCACGTGGCCAACCGCAGCGCGATCATACCGGAAAGACATTCCGCATGTTCGGCATGATCAACGACATTACCGAACGTAAGCAGATTGAACGCGCTCTGGCCGAAAGCGCCGCTCAAGTTCGTCGGATCATCGACAACATGATTGGTTTTGTGGGCGTCTTGGACGTGGACGGCACATTGCTGGATGCCAACGCAACGGCGCTGACCGCCGGCGGGATAACTCGTGAAATGGTAGTGGGCAAACCATTTTGGGAATGCTACTGGTGGGAACATGATGCCGCTGAAGTCGAGCGACTGAAAGATGCGATCGAGCAAGCCCGGGCTGGCAAGGCGGTGCGATACGACGCGCGCGTGCAAATGGCTGGTGGAATGATTATCGACATCGATTACATGTTGGTTCCTGTGATCGATAACGAAGGCAAAGTTACTCACTTGATTCCTTCGGGGATCGACATTACTGAACGCAAATCGGCCGATCGAGCCCTGCGCGATAGCGAAGCCTTTACGCGTTCTGTGCTTGAGAACATGGCCCAGTTCGCTTGGATGGCCGACGAAACCGGTGCTTTGTATTGGTACAACCAGCGCTGGTACGACTACACCGGCACCAACTTTGAACAGATGCAAGGCTGGGGATGGCAAGCAGTGCAGCATCCGGACTACGTCGATCAGGTTACTGAAAAGTTCAAGCACTGCATCGAACATGGCCTTGAATGGGAAGACACATTCCCGCTGCGCGGACGCGACGGTCAGTACCGTTGGTTTCTGTCGCGTGCTGTGCCGATACGCAACTCGGAAGGTCGCGTTATGCGCTGGTTCGGTACCAATACCGACATTTCAGAACGCATTCGAATCGAAGCGGAATTGGAAGGAGCGCGCCGCCTGGCCGAAGCGGCCAACCAGGCCAAAAGCGATTTCTTGGCCAACATGAGTCACGAAATCCGCACCCCGATGACTGCCATCTTGGGCTTTGCTGATCTTTTGCAGGCCAAGGACGAAGATCAACGCGACAAAGTCGAGACCATTCGCCGCAACGGTCAATTCTTGTTAGAACTGATCAACGACATTTTGGATCTTTCGAAGATTGAAGCGGGCAAGATCGAAATCGATATGTTGCGTTTCAGTCCCAACAAACTGGTCGAGGACGTGTGTTCGCTCATGCACGTCAGGGCTGTTGAATCCAATTTGGATTTGAAAGTAGAGTTTGCCGGTCCCATTCCTGACGTTATTGAAAACGACCCAATTCGCGTGCGCCAGATCTTGATCAACCTGGTGGGCAACGCCATCAAGTTCACGCATGAAGGATCGATCAGCTTGCGCCTAAGTTACGACGATGTCGCCCGCTCGGTGAAGTTTGAAGTGATTGATACGGGCATTGGCATTACCTCGGAAATGCAAGCGAAATTGTTTCGTCCATTTGAACAAGGTGATTCATCGATCGTGCGGCGGTACGGTGGCAGCGGTCTGGGGCTGGCGATCAGTCAACGATTGGCGCATGTATTGGGTGGTCATATCGCGGTGGAAAGCGAAGTTGGTAAAGGCAGTTGCTTCACATTGGCTGTACCGATTGGCAATGTGCCCGACATGCAGTTGGTGGAAGTAAAGGACGCATCGCAAGCTTGGACCAACCACGAAATCGCCAAAGAGTACGGCGACAATTTCCTTGGCCGATCGACCGCCACAGCCAACGTGGGCAGTGGCCAGTTGAATGTGCGCGTCTTAGTCGTCGACGATCGTCGCGATATTCGTTTTCTGACTCAACACTTTGTACGACAGGTCGGTGGGGAAGTCTTGTTAGCTGAAAATGGCAAACAGGCGCTGGCCATTACCGACCAAGAGCGCTCGGCTGGGCGCGTACTCGACATCATCTTGATGGATGTGCAGATGCCAGAGATGGATGGGATTACAGCCACGCGTCACCTACGCGAGTCGAATTATACAGGGCCGATTATTGCGCTGACCGCCAACGCGATGGATAGTGATCGCCAGGCGTGCTTAAGCGCTGGTTACACCGATTACTTGAGCAAGCCGATCGATGCGACACAATTGATCGACATGCTTAGGCGTTATGCCAAGGGCGAATCGATCACATCCAGTTAAGTGATTCGTATTTGCTTGTACCGTCGAAGCCCTGTGAGAATGTACCTGAGAATGTCTGTGTTATCTCATTCCAATGCCAGCAGTGGGCATGGTGAATCGCCGCCCGATGCGCTGACCATTATCCGATCGGCAACCGCTGCCTGCCACGCCGATATGGAACGTGTGATCGATTGGCAGTTGGCATTTAGTTCCCCCGATCGATATAGGGATTTGTTGCGTCGCTATCAGCGTGTTGTCGAGCCGCTGGAAATCAAGCTTGCCGCATTCAATACGTCGTTGGGCCACGAATCTGATGCGCGCTATTGCCGAGTTTCGCAATTGCGAAGTGATCTCGATGCGCTGCAACATTATGCCGACGAAGTTGGATCGACCGAGCTCGAACCCTACGCGCTGGATACCAACTTCATCGTCGATCGCCGTGCGGCGCTGGGCGTGAGTTATGTGTTGGAAGGATCGGCATTGGGCGGGCAGATTCTTTCGAGGCAATTGCGCGCAGGTTTGGTTCGGTGGCCCGCAGTCCGATCGAGCGCGACGATAGGCGATCGCATGGAGGGTCCCATCGATAGTTACTTCGTCGGGCGCGGCGCCGGAACGAGAGACTATTGGAATGCGTTCTGTGTGAGACTCAACCGCGAGTTGCCGGATGCCCAATCGGCCAGTTCTGCGACGCGGGCTGCCGTCACGACCTTTGAGTACTTTCGTTTATCATTTGCTGGAAAGTTGGCATGATTCCGTCCGTGACTTTACCCCGAGTACCAGTCGATCTGGATAACTGCGCACGTGAGCCGATACATATTCCCGGTTCGATTCAGCCGCATGGAGTTTTGTTGGCGCTTGACCCAGAGGCTCTGCGAGTCGTGCAGTGGAGCGCCAACGCGCCAAACTGGTTGGGCATGGCTGCAGAAGATCTGAATCAGTGTCCTTTGTCTGAGATAGTCGATGAACAGACGTTGGCTCGCGTGAATCGCCTGGTACAGAAGGCGATACCTGCCGTTACCGCTCCGCTGATGACACGCTTGCGCACCACGGATCAGTCGGAACAAGCTTCTTTTCAAAGCGACAAGCAGCACAGCGACAGCCCTCACTTGGGGACTGCTCATTTGTACGAAGGCGTACTGATCATTGAGTTCGAGAGGCAAGCAACTGAGCAGATACTTTTACACAGCACCGTCGAAGAAGGAACGGAATCGATAACGCGATGTATTCAGCGTGCAACGGCCCGGCTGCATGCATGTCAATCGCAGCAAGAGCTCTTTCAGTCATTGGCGGAAGAGGTGCGTCATTTGACTGGTTACGATCGGGTTATGGTTTATCGATTTATGCCTGACGAACATGGTGTCGTCGAGGGCGAATCGTTACGAGCGGGGCTGGAAGCTTATCTCGGACTCCACTATCCCGCTTCCGATATCCCTCCGCAAGCGCGCCGATTGTATACCCTGAATCTTATTCGCGTGATTGCGGACCTGAATGCAACGGCAGTACCATTTGAACCACAAGATTGCCCGCTGACGGGACGGCCACTCGACTTGACCTATTGTTCGTTTCGCAGTGTCTCACCTATTCATATCGAGTATCTGCGCAACATGGGGGTGGCAGCCTCGATGTCGATCTCGATACTGAACGAGGGCAAGCTGTGGGGCTTGATCGCTTGCCACCATTATCAACCGCGCAACCTATCGCTGGAGATACGCGCCGCGTGTGAGTTACTGGGTACGCTGGCCGGTAGCTACGTTGTCACACGCGAGATCAGCGATGAGATTCACATTCAAAACGAACGGCAGAGCGCGCTGGCTTCAGCGCTGCGTGCAGCCGCAGAGATTGAGACGATTCGGCAAGGTATTGAGAAGATTGCGGAACGACTGCGCCAAGTTGTCGAAGCGCAGGGCGTAGCCATGTGTTGGCGTGAAGAGATCGTGTTGGAGGGACAGACGCCGCATAAACATGTAGTCGAGGAGCTGCGAGAATGGCTGCGATATCAAGATCGCCAGGCGGTCTGGTCGACTGACCAGCTGAACAAACTGATGCTTGAGGGCGAACAGCCAATCGCCATCATGGAACAGTACGTTGAAGCCGCCAGCGGAATTCTGGTCTTGCAATTCGGTACTGATCCCACCGAAATGTTGATTTTCTTTCGGCCTCAATACGTCACGGAAGTAAAGTGGGGCGGCAACCCAGAAAAATGTGCGGTTCCGACTGAGGACGGCGTAAGGCTGTCGCCGCGCAAGTCGTTTGCTCAGTGGACGCAAACGGTCAAAGCTCAGTCGCGCCCCTGGTCACGTGTCGATCACGTAATCGCCACAGATATGCACGCAGGTCTTATGCGTTTACTGGCGCAGCGCTCCGCAGAGTTGTTGCGAATCAATGAAGAGCTAGTACGTGTGAATTCTGACTTGGATTCGTTCGCTTATGCCGCTTCGCATGATCTAAAAGAACCGTTGCGGACGATCAACCAAACCATCTTCTTTCTGGAGCGGGCTCTACGCGAAAAGCGGCCCGAAGAAGTCCAGCGTCGAGTGGCTGTCATTCAGCGAACGACAGAACGGATGACCGATTTGTTAGAAGGCCTTCTGCGCGTCTCGAGGGCTGGAAGTAGCGACTTAAGGCTTGAACTGACTCGCTTGGAAGATGTCGTGCACGACGCAGCCGAATTGGCCTTGGATCATATGGGTGAAGGGGAGATCAAGCTGACAGTTCATCGACTACCGACTGCATTTGTGGACTTCATGTGCATGCGGGATGTGTTTCAGAACCTGTTCAGTAACGCGCGCAAGTACTCAACTTCTCAGCCAAAAGTTATCGAGGTTGGTGCCGTGCGCGTGGCTGCTGAACACAACCCTCCGTCGCTCGCCATTGGTCGCACAGCGATTTATGTTCGGGACAACGGTATAGGAATTGCAACTGAGCGGTTACAAGATGTCTTTCGCGTATTCAGAAGGCTACACCAGTCGGATGAATACGGCGGTGGCTCAGGAGTAGGCCTCGCAATTGTAAAGCGTGTGGTGGAGAGACATGGCGGAGTCGTATGGGCGACGTCCAAGGCAGGCAGTGGGTCGACTTTTTATTTTACTTTGGAGGCGCTGACTGATGGCGACTAACCTCCCCACCGTATTATTTGTCGAAGATTGTGATTCTGATTTCGAACTTGCATGTCTCGGCTTGGAGCAAGCGCGAGTAAACGCGCAGCGTGTCAGTACCGGACGCGACTTGAGTCGCTATCTGGCTGAACCGCAACCGATCGACCTGTTCATACTGGACTTGAGTCTGCCCGATACATCCGGGTTGATCATTGCCGAGGAACTGCGAAGAACGCCGACCTGCGCTGATAAACCGATTGTAATCTTCTCATCATCTACCAATCCGCGCGACGCTGAAGCCGCCAAGAAGTGCGGCGCTGATGACTACCATGTGAAACCAGTCGTGCCTGACGACTTTTTGCGCGTGGTCGGCGAGATTGTTCATCGTTGGCTCCCGCAGAAGATATAGGTTGTCTCAAACATGACGGGAGTCCCGCGTCGCGACATCCTTATTGTCGACGACAGTGAATCAGATCGCGAAGCCATAACGCATGCCCTGCGCAGCGATCGCAGCTGTCGTTACCAGTTCTATCAAGCCGCCACCGGTGCGCAAGCGCTCGAATTGGTCCGTCAAGCCAATGGCAACATCGACTTGATTATCCTCGACTGGCATTTGCCTGATCTGACGGGCATCGAGTTCGTACGGGCTCTGCGCGGCAATGCGCAGATACCGCCCTACCCTATCGTATTGATTACTTCCAGCGGTTCGACATCGATCGCTCAGGACGCGCTGCTCGTGGGCGTTCAAGACTTTTTCACCAAGTCGATGATGCGCGGCGATATCCTACCGCTGGTCACGCGCAACGCCATGGAACGTTTTCGTTTGATACAACGTTTGGTCTACAGCGAGCGCGATGCGCGCGAAGCGAAAGTAAGGGCCGAAGATGCGAATCGCGCCAAGTCCAACTTTTTGACCAGCATGAGTCACGAACTGCGCACGCCCCTGACTGCCGTGTTAGGGCTGGCAGAACTGCTGCTGGATGATCCCAGCGCGCGCGATGCGCGGCAGATGCTGGAGATGATTCAGAGCAATGGCAAGCATCTGGCGGAATTGCTGAACGATATCTTGGACCTCGCCAAAATCGAAGCCGGCCATTCGGATATCAAGCTCCTGCCTTGCGAGCCCCTGCGCATCGTTTACGAACTGTGTTCGCTCTTGCGTTTTCGCGCCGCGGACGAAGGGATCGATTTGCGACTGGAGTTTCGTGGTCCACTACCTGCGAAGATTACGACCGATGCAGTTCGCTTACGGCAAATTCTGATGAACCTGATTAGCAATGCCATCAAGTTCACCAAGGGCGGTACCATCAACGTGGTCGTATCGTTCGAAGAGAATGCTTATACACAGCTACTGCGCGTCGATGTCATCGATACCGGCATCGGCATATCGCAGGACGACGTGACCGCGATCTTTCAGCCTTTCGTTCAAGTTGGCGAGAAGAGCCAATTCCGTAGCGGCGTCGGTTTAGGATTGGCCATTAGTCGATCGCTGGCGCGCGCGTTGGGTGGCGATCTGTGTGTCGAATCGGAGCTGGGTCGTGGCAGCCGTTTTTCGTTGACGTTGCGTGCCAACGATGCGAGCAGCATAGGTTTGATATCCCCTGATGTGTACGAGCGTGAAGTCTCTGAGCCCAGTGGCCAACCGCTGCGCGACGATTTCGATTGGCATTCACGACGTATCCTGGTGGCCGAAGACACGCGAGCCAACCAGTTCCTGATTCGGCGCATGCTGGAGCCCACCGGCGTGCGACTGGACTTCGTTGACAACGGACAAGATGCTGTTGAGCAGGTGCTGAAAGAGGCTACGAACAATCGGCCCTACGATTTGATATTGATGGATATGCAGATGCCTATCAAGAGCGGCTATGAAGCCACGCACCAGTTACGAATGCATGGCATCGCTGCCCCGGTCATTGCACTGACAGCAGCTGCGATGGATGGCGACCGCGAGCGATGTTTGAGCGCCGGTTGTACCAACTACCTGACCAAACCAATCGCTCGCGATAAACTTTTCGCCACCGTAGCTGAAATCTTCGGTCACCAAACCGTGCCGACACAATGTGAATGATCAGTGCGTACATGCAGTCGCGAGGTTTGTTGGTGGGCTGGCACAGGGCTGTTTTGTTTAGCCCGTGGCCGAAGGCTAGGTAGAGCCCGCTAACCAGCCGTGTGTTCACCTAACCATCTTTGGTATCTTCCCACCGCTAGCAACTCACCACTGACCTTGGGCGGTGGATTCATGACGGACAGGCTAGAAGCTCACCGTCGGCCCTGTGCCGGCGGGAGCGTGATTGACAGCTACAAACCGATCGCCTTAGGCCCGCTTCTGCGTCTTCAGTCTTTGCGGCGAGTTTGAAGTTTTCATATGCAAAACAATTCACTCGAGCCGCATATCGGAGAACTTTAATCGAAGGCCTTCGACCAAACGCCAATGAAGAGAGCGGCTCGATTAAGCTCATCGCATTGGAGAATCACTGACTCGCCGCCAAAACCGAAGAGGCGGAGAGGCATGAGGGGGCGGTTGGTAGCTGTCAGTCATGCTCCCGCCGGCACAAGGCCGACGGTGAGCTTATTTCCACGCGATTCAAGCGATGCCTAATGGAGAATGAAAGCGGTGAGAAGACACCATCTTTGTATAGTAAATTCTTTTGTTCGATCATCGGTCGACTTGTAACGTGCGGAGCTTTAGGTAAACGTCTGGCTGGTTAGCGGGTTCACCTAGCCTTTGGCCACGGGCTAAACAAAACAGCCGCTATTCAGCACAGAGCCCAAAATTCGCTTCGCGACAATTGGATCAATCTTTCGCCAATCGCAGTTTGCTATGCCAATAGCCGTAGCAGAAGTAGATCACCAAGCCGACTACTAACCAGATCACCAAACGCAACCAGTTCTCGCTGGGCAAAGAGAGCATCAGAGCTACACACAGAATAATGCCAAGCGATGGAAACAGCGGTGAGAATGGACAGCGGAACGGGCGCTCACGCGTTGGATCGACGTAACGCAAGATCAAGACCGATGCACAGACGAGCGTGAAGGCAAACAAGGTACCGATGTTCGTCATTTCAGCCAAAATGTTCAGCGGCAATAAACTGGCGGCAACGGCTACAACAAAACCGGTAAGGATCGTGGATTTGTGAGGTGTCTTGAACTTGGGATGCACTGCGCCGAAGAAGCTCAACGGTAACAGGCCGTCGCGCGCCATTGCCAAGAAGATGCGTGGTTGGCCCATCATCATTACCAAGAGTACCGAAGTGATACCCGCAATTGCCCCAACGGTGACCAGGAACTGCGCCGATGCAAAACCAACTTGTTCAAAGGCAGTCGCAACTGGAGCGTTGATGTCGATGTCTTTGTAGTTCACCATGCCTGTCAGCACGCCTGATACGGCAATGTACAGAACGGTACAAATGAGCAGCGAACCAATGATACCGATTGGCAAATCTCGTTTGGGGTTCTTCGCTTCTTCGGCTTGAGTGGATACAGCATCGAATCCCAGATAGGCAAAGATGATCCCAGCCGCGCCGGCCATCATACCTTGATTTGTACCACCAAACATTTCTATTGGCTTGCCGAAAAAGGTCATGCCACCATAACCGTAGGGTGCAAAGTCATCGGTCCAATTGCTGATCTTGACATATTGGAAACCCGCAAAGATCACGAACAACACCACCGATACTTTTATCGCCACCATGATGGCGTTGGTCATCGCGCTCTCGCTCACTCCGCGTACCAAAATCGCAGTCACGATAACGGTGATCAAGATGGCTGGAAGATCGAACCAATAGCCCGTCGAAAAGAATTCGCCACTGCCAACCATCAGTTCCGTGCCATCGGCAAGTTTCTTGGCCGCTTCCGCCGAACCACCGTTGAAGTCGAACGGCGCGTCAGAGAATCGATGCAGGAATCCGCCCTTTTCGAACCAATCCAGGTGCAATTGGTGTAACAGCTTCTGTAGATAACTAGACCAACCGTGGGCCACGGTGGAAGAAGCAACTGCATACTCGAGTATCAAGTCCCAGCCGATGACCCAAGCCATCAATTCGCCTAGAGTTGCATAAGCGTAGTTGTACGCCGAGCCGGCCACTGGAGCCATCGACGCAAATTCGGCGTAGCACAGAGCGGCGAATACGCACGCCAAGCCAGCGACCACGAACGACAACATGATGGCCGGGCCAGCTTGATTGGCCGCTGCTTTGCCAACCAGCACGAAGATACCAGTGCCGATAATCGCACCGACTCCGAGCGCCGTCAGGGCGACGGGGCCGAGCGTGCGTTTCAGGCGGTGGCTGCCCTCCATCTCGGCCACCATGTTGCTCAACGATTTCGTACGGAACAGTTGGTTCGCCATTGCGATTCCTGATGCGATAGACAAATAATGGGACGCCTGCTTGCTGGCAAAGATTCTAAATGCCCGTTTCGCCCTATGCTACTGATCTGACGAAAATGAAGGACGAAAGATCAGGGAATGCCACTCCCCCATCCAACTGAAATCAAACTCGAACAGGAGAATTCATCGTGCGCCTTACAGTTATCCTTGGCTGCCTGTTTTACCTCGTGACAACGATTATGGGCCCCGCATGCGCGCAGACGGCGCGTGAGAAGATCTTTCCCGACGGCGAGTTCTTTCAGTTCGAAGGACATGCCGCCTTCATCCTGCGACCGGCCGCGACTGTAGCTGTGGCTGCGTCCGATAAGCCATGGGTTTTCTATGCACCAACGCTTTCTGCGTATCCGGATACTCACGAAGAGTGGATGCATCGACAGTTTCTGCAAGCCGGAATCGCCGTTGCAGGCATCGATATGGGCGAAGCCTATGGCAATCCTGAGTCTCGCAAAGTGTTCGATAGCTTCTACGAAGAGTTGACCGGGCGGCGTGGCATGTCCAAGCGTCCTTGTTTGCTAGGTCGCAGCCGCGGCGGCCTGTGGGTCAGCAGTTGGGCTTGCGATCATCCGGAACGCTTTGCCGGTATCGCTGGTATCTATCCTGTATACGACTTGCGCAGTTATCCCGGCCTCAAGAAAGCAGCGCCAGCGTATGGACTGACCGAAAGTGAACTGGAGAAGAGGCTAAACGAATTCAATCCTATCGCGCGGGCAGGTGCACTGGCCAAAGCCAAAGTGCCTGTGTACATCATCCACGGTGACGATGACAAAGTTGTTCCGCTGGAAGTCAACTCGGCCGCCCTGGCCAAGCTTTACCGCGAAGCTGGGGCTGAGTCCTCGATCACGGTCAACGTGATCAAAGGCCAAGGCCACAACTTCTGGGAAGGCTTCTTTCGTTGCCAGGAGTTAGTCGATTTCGTAGTGAAAGTTGCCAAGACAAAAAACTAGTGACGATAGATGTTCGTCATCAATTTTCTGTCAGACTCTTTCGCAGTTTGCTATGGCGGAAGCCATAGCAAAAATAGATCGCCAGGCCGATCACGCACCAGATCGTGTAGCCGATCCAATTCCAAATGCCCAGGCCGGCGATCAAGTAAAGATTGGTCAGCACTCCCAACACTGGGATCAGTGACCAACGCCGCCTTACCGTGAGCACCGTCATGATCGACAGGACGATGTAGAACACCGCATAGGGTAGATGGTCGGGTGACCAACTGGCAAAGATGCGATGATTGTCGGGCAGTACGTTCGGAGTTATCACTGCGGCTGTGTAAGCGATCCACAAAAACGGGAGCACCCAACCACCATTGAGATATGGCACTCGAAAGGTGTTGGCGGTCACGCGACTTTCGTCATCGTGCAATGCCAAGATGCCGGCAGAGACCAGCATAAAGGCGAACAAGGTTCCGATACTACAGAGATCGGTTACAAATGCCTGGTTCAAACACACCGTCGGCACGGCGACCAGAAAGCCAGTGATGACCGTTGAAAAAGCAGGCGTCTTGTAACGCGGATGGATACTGGCAAAACGCGCTGGCAACAGCCCATCCCGTGCCATCGCCATCCAAATACGCGGCTGGCCGATTTGAAAGACCAAGAAGACACTGGTGATCGCCACGATGGCGCTCAGGGCCACGATGCCAGCCATCCACTGCAGATTGTATTGAGCAAACACAAACGCCAGTGGGTCGGAGACGCGGAGCTTGCTATAGGGCACCATGCCGGTGAGCACCAAAGCGATGATGATGTAGAGGATCGTGCAGATGATGAGCGTCAGTATCGTGGCCCGGGGCAAGTCGCGCTGCGGGTTCTTGCATTCTTCAGCGGTTGTCGAGATCGCATCAAAGCCGATGTAGGCAAAGAAGACAGCCGCGATACCCTTTAATACACCGCTTGCACCATGCGGCGCGAACGGCGACCAGTTCGCTGGCTGGACATAGAACAACCCCACCGCAATTACGGCCAACACGACCACGAGCTTGAGCATGACCATCAAGTTACTGGCGGTCTTTGATTCTTTGATACCGACATACACTAGCGCGGTCACCAGAAAGTTAATCAAGAGCGCAGGCAAGTCGACGATAATGCGCAGATTGCCTATGCGCGGCGCACTGTTCCAAGTTTCGAGCAGCTTCTGCAGCGCCTCTTGTTTGTTGGCTTCGGCCGTCGCGATGGAGGCCGCAGCTTGCGCGCAGGAGTAATAGTCAGTCTCTAGCCAACTGGGCAAGTAGACGTTAAAGCCTGCCATGAGTCGTGAGAAATACTCCGACCAAGAAAAGGCAACGGTGCTATTGCCGATCGCATACTCCATCAATAGCGCCCAACCAATGATCCAAGCTACCAGCTCACCGAAGGCCGCATACGCATAGGTGTACGCACTACCGCTGACCGGCACTCGCGCCGCGAACTCGGCATAGCAGAGCGCAGAAAATAAGCAGGTGATCGCAGTCAGAACAAACAGCAGCGAGACTGCCGGCCCACCATCAGCAGCTGCAGTTCCGATAGTCGAGAAAATAACGGCGCCAACAATGGCCGCGATACCAAAGCAAACCAGGTCTAACAAATTCAAATTGCGATGCAGGCCCGAATCGCTTCCGTGCCATCCAGTTTCGCGCGTATGGCCACGATTTTTTAACGACGAAAGAGATTGGAGCTCATCGAATCTTCTATGCGAGGGCTGGCAGGAAAAGGATGAACGAAACGCGGCGAATAGATGGAGAGATAACCTAACGGTTCGCTACCCAAAAAAACAGCCCGGCCAATGGCGGCCGGGCTGTTAGTTTCAGTCGTCTCAAGACTCTGCCGGGATTAGCCTTCGTAACCAGCTTCGCCGTGTTCGACGATATCCAAACCGATATCTTCGGTTTCTGGGGTTGGACGCAAACCAACAACAGCTTTGACAACCATGGCGATCACCACGGTGGCCACAACGGATAGTACTAATGTCAGAGCCATGGCTTTCAGCTGTTCCATCCACAGCATGTTGGCACCAATCACGTCGACCAGGCCGTTTGGCTTTGCGTAGGCTTCGTTGAGCAAGTTGGGGTTGGTAACTGGATCGGCGAAGATTCCAGTTAGCAGTGCGCCCATGGTGCCGCCGACAGCGTGAACGCCGAAGGTGTCCAGGGCGTCATCGTACTTGAGAGCCTTCTTGACCATGGTGCAGAACAGGTAGGGCACAACGCCAGCCAGCACACCCATAATCAGTGCACTTTGGACAGTCACGAATCCGCACGCAGGCGTAATTACGACCAAGCCCGCGACAGCACCCGAGCAGAAGCCGAGAATCGAAGGTTTGCCGTTCTTGATGTACTCGAGCAGCGGCCAAACAAAACTGGCTACCGCGGCAGCCACGGTTGTGGTCATAAATGCATTGGCGGCGATACCGTCAGCGGCTAGTGCCGAACCTGCATTGAAACCGTACCATCCAACCCACAGCATACCGGTACCGATCGAGACCAGGACCATGCTATGTGGCGGCATTGGAACCTTGCCGAAGCCCTTGCGTGGACCAAGGATGATACACAGTACAAGAGCCGACCAACCGGAGCTCATGTGCACAACCGTTCCACCCGCGAAGTCGATCGAACGAATCTGAGCTGAACCATTCCAAACGCCATTCATCAGACCATCGACACCCCAGACCATGTGGGCCAAGGGGAAGTAAACGACGAGCATCCACAAAGTGATGAACAACATGATCGCCGAATACTTCATGCGTTCGGCAATGGCACCGACAATCAAAGCGGGGGTGATGATGGCGAACATGAGTTGGAACATCGCGAAGACGCTCTCGGAAACCCAATAGCAATAGTTAGTGTCGGGACCGCCACCAACTCCTTCCATCATCAAGTGTTTCATGCTTCCCCAATAGGGAGAGCCACCTTCGCCGAACACCGAGGTGTAGCCAAAGGTTACCCAAAGGATAGTAACCAACCCAGCGCACCCAAAGCATTGGGCTACTACCGAGAGCACGTTCTTTTCGCGAACGAGACCACCGTAGAATAGTGCCAGACCGGGAAGAGTCATGAAGAGCACGAGGGCGGCGCAGACCATAATCCATGCATTGTGCCCCGGACCCGCTGGATAAACGAAGCTCGGCTTTTGAGCTTCACTTAGTCCCGCGCCGGCATCTCCATTGCCTATGTACGCTTCGAGTACTGCGATGCGCTGTTCAACCGACAGAGGCTCTGCCGCCGCCGCAGGCGCTGCAGCCGCAGGTGCCGCTTCCGCTGGCGCGCTGGCAGCGTCCTGTGCAAATAGATGGGATGAAAACGCACCACCTAGCGTGATGCTAAGCGCTACCAGCACCACCCGTAACGAAACATGCAACATAATTCACTTGCCCTTCTTAGCTCCGCCGGAGCGCTCTACGTCTGGAACATCAAGGTACACCTCGTCTATGAAGGGTTGCATGGGGGTTAGGTGCATTTTGATAAAAATTCGATGAATTGAAAGTAGGTTTCGACCCACATTCTGCGTTTTGCTAGTTAGCCCAACCTGCCATTAGAACCGCTAATTTGGCTTGTGTGGCGACTTCCGGCCCTTTGTGATTCTGCAATGGCGTTCTGTATGCCGAAGATGGCCCCAAATGTGTCGTGACCAAACTTGTCTAGACGGGAATTTTTTTCGCCATTATTTTTTGCTAGCTGTTCGCCGCGACGTGTAGTAGAAATTGCCAGACGGTGAATATCAAAGCCACTACTGGTTCGAAGCATTGATCAGATCAGACAGAAGTTTGAATAACAAAGATATCTGCCTACTGCCTACTGCCCGCTCACTTCCATGGCTCGCTGGCGAACTTGCTCCATGTTTCCGGGGCGATAGCCGGTCCAGGTGCCCTGGACAATTCCTTTGGCGTCGATCACGAACGTGCAGGGATAAATCATGGCGTTATCGGGTAGAAGCAAGCAAGCTTGCCCGCGCGTAAGAGCTGCTGGGTCAGCATAGGTGGGCAGTTCGATGCTGCGTTCTTTCAGAAATGCTTGAATATCGGCTTTCAATTCTTCTAGACGATATTCGGGACCCTGGCTGCAAGCCACGGAGAGAAGTTGGATATCTGTTTGATCTTTGATCTCCGTTGCCATTTTGACAAACTCCGGAAATTCGGTCATGCAGGGCGGGCACCATGTGCCCCAGAAATGTAAGACGGTAACCTTGCCCTGCAAGTCCGCTTCGGATAGGTCCCGGTCAGCGAAGGCAATGGGAGTTAGTTCCAATCGCGATAACTGCTGACCGACAGCGGGCACGATCCGCGGTGTACCGAGCCACGCCAGGAACATAATGCCCAGCGTCATACCCAATCCCATGACGATCAAGATGAGCAACCCGTTGGGGCCACGGTTCGATGGTTCTTTTGATTCTGTCGGGTTCGAAGGTGTTGAGGTCATAGATCTTTCTCCTGGACCAACAGTGTATGCGATTGGGCAGTGTATGCGATTGGGTTCAGGGCGGTAGGCTTGGCATGTTTGTCGGAACACTATGTAATCACTGACAAAACAGGAAAGGACATAACATTTTAGGTTGCTACAACTGTTTGTCGGAGTGCTCTGTGCGCTAAGTTGCCTCGCTTGGCGATGATTCGTTTGGCACGGCCATTGCAAAATTAGCCGTACGTTTCTGGGCCACTGTCAGAGTGACAGACAAAGCCAAATTGGCCGTGTTTCGCAAACAGTTTGTTGCTGTACAGGAGAATCGATTATGTCGCGTACATCCGTTCCCGCACGTCGTTATGGACCATTCGAAGACTTCTCTTCCGATATGGAACGCATGTTTGATACAGTGCTTGGCCGTACGTTTGGAACCATGCTGCGAAATGGTAACGGCAATGGTAGCGCCAAGTTTTTGCCAACGCTCGACCTGGCAGAAACGGCGGACAGCTTTGAGATCAGCGTCGACCTGCCTGGTATCAAGCCTGAAGAAGTTAAGCTTGAACTGCATGATGGAGCCCTGCTGATTTCGGGCAAGCGAGAAGAAACCACGGAACGCAAGGACAAGAATTACCACTACACCGAGCGAGCCAGCGGTTCATTCTTGCGGTCGGTAATGCTGCCTAGCGATGTCGATGCCGACAAGATCGAAGCCAGCTATGAGCATGGTGTGCTGCAAGTGAAGCTGCCCAAGTCGGCCAAGGCGCAGCCCAAGAAGATCGAGATACGCAGCAAGTAACGATTAAGCGGTCGCCCCCGAGGCACCGGTAGCCGTGATCGGAAGACCTGGCTGGTCGAACTATGGACCTGGCTGGAGAAGTAGGACGAATTTTTTGTCACACTTTTCTCCGTCAGGTCTTTCTATTTCGATAAGCCGTTACATTCGAACCGTATTGCAAGCTTGCCGACACGTTAATTGTTGACGCGCTGGTAAACTCTACTCTGCACAAGCTACAATGAGGGGCTCAAGAGGGGCATGAGTGCCCCGTAACAATGTGTTTTCACGGAACGCGAGCCGGCGCAGTGGTCGGCCATTGAAGGGTTAACGATGAGTTCGACGGTGGCCGTCACGCCCGATAAGGCACCAGGAAAGTTTCTCAAAGCATGGGATGTGTGGGGGCTGCTTGTGCCCATCGCTGCCATGTTGCCCTTGTTGCTTGTGCAGTTTCAGACATTGATGAATCGGCCCGAGCGACAGTTCTTTCCCTTTCTCATGGCAATTGCAGTTTATTTTCCGATCAAGCATTTGCTGTCCGAAGAAGGGCAGACGGACAAACCGCTGACGCGCGGCCGCTTGATTTGGACGATTGGCGTCTACACGCTCTCGATGTTGGTGTTTGCTGTGGGCGTATGGGGGTTTTCGCCTTGGCTGACCCATCTGGCAGCGATTGGGGTGTTCTTGGCATGGTCGCTTGGTCGCTGTTCCATGTTGCCATGGAGCACACCCACGGCATGGACGGGTTTACTTTTGGTTACGTTACCGTTGCCGCTTGGGGGTGACGAATGGCTAGTAACCTGGTTGCAGCGCGCTAGTTCTTCGGCGTGCAGTCTGGCCCTGGATGCATTGAATGTGCCTCACATGCGCACAGCTAACATTATTGAGATCAAAGGCATTCAACTGTTTGTCGAAGAGGCCTGCAGTGGCATCGGCAGTATGTATGCGTTGTTGGCAGCAGCCGCCTTGTTGCTACTGATCAACAAACGAAGTTTGCTACTGAGCGTATTAGTTATCGGCTCGGTGCCAGTGTGGGCCATGCTGGGTAACTTTTTGCGATTGCTGGTTATCGCGCTGGGGCGCGAGTATTACCAACGTGACTTGAGCCATGGATTGGATCACGAATTGTTGGGCGTGGCAACTTTTTCCATGGCGGCCTTCGGATTATGGATGACAGAGTGGTTGTTGGCAGGTTTCATGCAGCCCTTCCCTCCAGCTTCGCCTGAGTTCAATTTTGTTTTTAAGACGCTCAATGCCGTTTTGAGTTGGCCTCAGCCCGATCCTTGGTCGCTGATCGATAGCTTTGAAGATGAGACGCCGCAAGAACGGGAGCGACGTTTGGCAGATGAGCGCGCCAGGCGCGAAGCGGCTGAAGCCAAGATAGTGCGTATTCACCTGTGGCAGCCAAAGGCAGTGCGTGTGATTGCTCGATCGGCCGCTGGTATCGCGGTGGCCCTCGGCGTCATGCTGCTGGCTGTTGTGTCGAGCGAGGCTTCCTCGAATATGCTCTCGTTTGGTGTAGCTGAATTCAGCGATGCGCAGTTGGAGAAGATGCCTGGCGGTACGGACATGCCCGAGACCCTGGGCGAATGGAAGCTGACCAACTATGAGCGTACGAAGCGTTCAACCGCAAGTGCATTCGGCGCGCACTCTTCGACTTGGCAGTACAGCAAGGGAGAGCAACGCTTCCTGATCTCGCTGGATTTCCCGTTCCGCGGTTTCCACTCGCTGGAAATGTGTTACATCAACTCGGGATGGAGCCTGTTCAGCTTGCAGACGATTGAGGATAGCAGCCAATCCAAGTGGGACTGGCGCGAGGTCTTGATGGAGAATCAGTTTGGCTCGCGCGGCTTAGTTTGTTACTCTTTGATGACCGACGATTCGAACCGTTTGGCAATGGTATTGACCCTGGAGCGCATTCGAATTTTGTGAGTCGACTCGTGGCCATGCGCGAATCCAATCCGATGCGTTCACCCGTCTTTCAGCCAATCTGTTTTCAGATTCAGCTCATCTGCGAGTCTGGTCGACCGTTGAATGATGCGGAACGGGAGGATTTAAAACAGCAGTTTTTTGCTGCCCGCGAATTTCTGCGGGACAAAGTTCGGCAAGCCAAACCTCTGTAATCTTAGACACGCCTCGCCGCAGCCTGCACATTTTCTCAAGCATGCTGTGCTTGGTTGCAAGTAAACGTACCGATAGCGATCCATTATGAGTGCTCCACTTTCAACGATCGAACGCGACGACGATCAACCCACTTTGTTGTCTGAGTGGTTGCACGCGTTTACTCATCCTGGCATGTTGGTGCATGCGGGTGAGGAGGTATTCAATTCGTTTGTATCTACGCGCCCTTGGAAACGACTGCTATTGTTTTCGCCAGCCATTGTGGTGCTGCTCGTTGTGTTTGGTCTGATGCTTTATGGAAGCACGATCGGTCGCGAAAAGCTGGTGATGCGATACGCGCTGTTGGCAGAAGAAGAGTTAACTCGTTTAAAGTCCGATGCGCCAGCGGCTAAGGAATTGGACGTTTCCAAGTTGATGGCTGAAGAGCAAACCTCCGCGTTCAGCGATATGCTTTACCGACGGTTGTTGCAACTGAACGACGAAAACGCTCGTACGCGCTACCTGGTGGCCATACAGATGGCTCGCAGTCAACGCCTTTCGCAAGCGCGTCAATTGATGGAAGAGATTGCTCCGCTGAGTAAGAACAAAAAAGGCTACGAGCCAGCACATGCCTGGCTGGCAGTTGATTTGCTTAGCCGCCAGCCGTTGGATAAAGACGAACAGACAAAGCTACTCAGCCACTTGGAGGCTGCGCAGAATTGGGAAGGCATGGGCAGCGGCCTCCTGGCGGTTTATGCCAAGGTCTTGGCAGCGCAGGGCAAACGCCTGGAAGCTTTGGAAACGATGAGTAAAGCGGCCAAGAAAGATCCGGCTCTGCAAAGCACCTTCGCCATCATGGCTCGCACATTTAATCAGCCGAAGATCGCTGATGAGATGGCCGTCAAAGCGCGTGAACGCTTGAAAGAAGCGATCGCTCGCCCTGATGCCACCGAGCAACAGTTCGTTCAACTTGCTTCCTTGGAATTGACAGAAGAGAACTTCCAGGCCGCTCTGCAAGTGACGCGTGAGGGACTCAATCGAGTCAACAAGGATAGTGACCAGCTCAAATATCTGGGCTCGGAAGCGTTGCGGTTCATGTATCGAAAGAGCATTCGCAAGACGCCGAAAGGTGTTGAATTCAATTTGGGTTTGCTTGACGCAGCCATGAAAGAGTTTCCATCGAACCCCAACTTGACCACCGAGATTGCGCTTTTGGAAGAGATGGGAGTCGAGGCCTCGGCCGAGCTGAAGGCACTGATGGAACAGCAACTGGTGAGTGGACAGGCAACTGCGCTGGCCCATTTGATTTTGGCCAACCAGGAAATCAAAGCCGGACGCATGGCCAACGCCATTCCGCACCTGGAGCTCACGGTTAGAGCAGCTCCCGATCATCCGGTAGCCCTGAATAACCTGGCGTTGGCACTGGCAATCACGGACTCGCAGCAAGTTAAACGCGCCGAGGAATTGATTGATCACGCGCTCACGATTGATAGCCGTAATCCTGAATTGTACGACAGTCAGGGGCAGATCCGGTTGATCGCTGGCCGTCCGCTGGATGCGATCTCCAGTCTGGAAAAAGCGATCGGAAACAATCCCAATCGGCTGGGTTCCCGTGAGCTGATCATCAAGGCGTACCGCGACGCTGGCTTGGAAGACATGGCCAAGCAACAAGAAAATGCACTCGCCCTGTTGCGCACCGAGATCGACAAGAAGCAAGCTGAAGAGCTGCGCAGCAAAAATAGCGCCGCCCCAGGATCGCAGCCAACCGCTCCGGCAGGCGAGCAATCTGGTGCAAAACCCCAGCAAAGTGAAAAAGTTCGGTCCGTCGATAAGCGGCCATAGGCAACCCGGACGGTGACAAGAGCCCTGGCCCCGAACGGAACTGGTTTAAAAAATTCCTTCTCTACCCTTGCTTTGATGCACGATCGTGTGCTTAATGCAATAGCCAAAATCGAGTAAGGGGTTGAGGAAATGCGTCAAAATCTATTTTTCAGGACGGCTTGTTGGGCACTCGGGGCGTGCTGGCTGTTGCTGGTTGTCGCAGACGCTCGCGCAGATCTCGTTGTGCGCGGCTACAATGCTGACAAACATGATCGCTTCAATAACAGCCCTCAATTCATTGGCAACGCGTATGATTGGTCGGGAGTTGGGCTGACATCAAATGGCAAATGGGCGACGATGGTCAGCGCCAATTACTTTGTCAGTGCGACTCACTTCGCTCCGCTAATTGGCGAGTCGTTCACGCTTTACGGCAGCAACGACATCAATGGTCCGTCGCAAACAGTGAACGTAATCAGCGGCCAGCAGATTGCTGGTAGCGATTTATGGCTCGGTCGTATCGACCAACCGACGAACTTTACCACCTATGCCGTCGTCAGTCCCGGCAATTTTGTAGGACAAGATGTTTTTATGTTCGGCAAGGCAAGCGGTTTTCCTATCACCGCGCAGATGCGTCTTGGACGGAACGCGATTGATGAATTTATTCCGAACTTTTCGCATCCGAATCTTGGTGCTTCGGTCACAGACGTTGTGTTGTTTGATTACGATACGCCGACTGGTGGAACAGGCGATGATGAAGCGATGGTCCAAAGTGGTGACTCAGGCGCACCAACGTTTGTGATTTATAACGGTAAGCCTGCACTGATCGGTATGCACTGGTTCGTTTACACATCCGGCGACTTCAACAATCCGACATCAGGCACTGGTGATACGGCGGTACCGGGTTACATCAACCTACTAAACCAAACTATGATCGGTCAGCAGTTGAACGTCGTGGCGGTACCCGAGCCTGGTTCGCTCGCACTGATTGGTCTTCCGTGTGCTGTCTGGTGTCTGAAACGCCGGCGTCGCTTGAACGCTGTGCAAGCAGCGATATGATCTTGGCCTGCATGCCTGGGTGTCGCAGTTGATGGACAAACGCTAGCTTGTCTACGGCGATTGGCGACAGCTTTTCGGGAAGCAGTGCCTGTAGCCCCAAGTCGGAATTGAATTCAGAGATAGCGACAGCCACCGGAAGTGTTTGCTGAACAATGCGTGGCACTTCGGCTGCATAGCTGATGTCTATATCACTCAGTTTTTGATCACGAGCCGTCTCAGCAATTGCCATCACATCTAAGTAGGCGTTCACCGACTCGGCAAAATCTTCCCAAGGATGCATCGAGGCATAAGCGCTAACATGTCTGGCCGGCCAATCAGGTGGCGCGCCATCGGCATAGTGACGCTGCTTTGCCTGCTCGTAATCGATAGCCATTGGGTCGCCAAACAGTTCGATATAGTCCGCTTGCGCGATTTGCCACGCGTAAGACCAGTCGATGTAATGTCCAATCTCATGCCGCATGTGGCCAATCAGGGTTCGCTGCGGTTCATCAAGGGCGACTCTCGTCGCTTCGCGGCGGTCACTGTCCGCTTCTTCACCATTAATCGTAATAACACCCTCAGCATGTCCAGTGATCACCATCTGCGTCGCTCCATCGACTTCGGTAGGTACTGCAAATCGAAATGAGAGCGGATAGTGTGTGTGGATGTCGCCAATGTATGGAGGCAGTCCCAAATGCTCTAACTCGGCCAGCAGTCGGCGCTTGGCCGATTCAAGGGCAATCCACCGCGTGAGATTTGGCCAAACATCAAGGTCTGGGATAAGCGTGGTGAAACAACACCACTCGCAGAGCTTCGATTCAGGTGCCGGAACAAAGCTGGTGCAGGCCGATTGGCTTCTATTCGTGCAAGGGACAACTGGCTGACCGCAACCTGGTTGATCACACGTATAGGCTAACTGTTCAACATCGCCGACTGATTCGCCATCTGAGTTTAGTTTGCTTGAGTTCGAAGCACTGGCAGCGTGAATGCCTTCGCTTTCCACCAATGTAAAACTGGACATCCTTCGGCAGACGCCACATCTACCTACTGCCCGGCCGCACGCCAGGCAGGTGTGGTTATTGAAAAAGAGTCGGTTACCACATTTACAAAATGTTGTCTTCATCGGCTTGTCGGCCCTTTTTGTTCGAAGCGGATCAACATCCCTACCAATCGCAGCCGCCCCAAAAGAACGCAATCAAAATCACGGGTAGAGGCAAGCCCAAGAGCCACATGGCCAACGCATACTTTATCTTACCACTTCGATCTTGCACCGCGCGAACCGATCGAGTTACTCGCTTCATGGTAATTCTTTCTAAGTTAAAAACTCTGGCTGTTTAGACAAAATCATGTAACAGAAATTTTCTGTCACATGATTTTTTGCATCATTTGGACTCTAGTTGCACAGCTATTGCGTTAGCGTGGTACTGGCGCAGGCGCTGGAGTAGTAGCTGGAGGATTAACCTTGTCACGGGCTTCGATCTGATCAGCTTTGCTCTCACCATTTTGTTCGATCGCGTCTGCCTTGGCTTCGCCGGTTTCTTCAATCGCGTCAGCCTTGTTTTCGGCACTGTTGGTTCGTGCGTTGCCGAGTGCATCTTTGCCACTAGCATTGCGAACGTTATCTGCAGCTTGATTGTGCGCATCTCGCACTGCATCTGCATCCGCTTGTGACTGTTTACGCACGCCGTCTGCTTGATGGTCGTTCATCGATTCATCGCAACCCACGAAACCGCAAACTGTAGCGAGCGCTACAATAGAAAGGAACTTTTTCATCATCTCACTCCGATGAGTCATTGTA